>KL286624.1:6471-23590 GCA_000699545.1 Podiceps cristatus | reverse complement strand
GGGTATCTTCAGGTGCATCGCTCTGTCTGCTTTGAGTCACAGCCCTCATACAGTGCAAACATCCATTATCTCTACTGCACAGTGATGTGATTTGAAAGATTCCCATGCCTTGTGCCGTGCTTAAGCTGGAAGTTATTTTTGTCAGTGGCTCACAGTGGGCTACCTTCCCCATAGGGTACCTGAGGGGCAGAAAGGGAACTGGAAGTGTCTTATAACTGGTGGTGTACTTGCTGGGAGAGGGGGCAGAGGGATATTTTGTTCTGTTGCCTTTCTGTCTGTTGTGATAAAAATCTGCTGGTACCTAGGCCCTGGAAACTCTTAAAAACTTAGAAACACTGGTCAGGATAAAAGATGAATGATCAGGTTTTCCTGGCCATGGCTCAGCTCCTGGAGCTTCACTATAAAAGAGAAGGGGGAAGGTGATGTGGAGGGATGACTTAATGGGAATTGTCCAAATTTGGGACTTTTTCTCGAAAGCGCTAGTACCTTGGTACCTTTTGGGTACCAAGGGCTCTTCCTAAAAACACCAATGCTTCGTTCTTCTTTTGCGCTCAAGTAACGCATGTGAAATAAGGCTTAAGCAAAAAGGACCAAGCCAACTGGAGTCAGCACAGGGAATCGGAGTTGCATTACGCTGAAGACCTGTTCCTGGGCAAACGGAGATTCGGACATCGCGTGTTCCCTCTGCCAACGGTGGTGGTGTCACTCAGCACTGCCAGTGCCACCTAGCACCTCTGGGGATTTGCAGAGGGGCTTAGCAGGCACGGCTGCTCCTTACGTGGGGACACCGTGTTTTGGAGAGCATCCCAGATGTCAGATTGATGCTTTCCATGAGCGATTGTTCACTTTGTGTTCCGAAAGAGGCCCAAGGCAGTTGTGAGGTTTTCCTTTGCCTGCCTGCCCGGTTTTTGACTTGTTTCTGGTGGCTCCTAGCTCAGCCCAGAGCCTGCAGTTCAAGCGCTGTGGGAAGGATCCATGCCCAAGAGGGGTATTTTTTTTCCCCACCCGTCCCCACACCCACACACTGGTCAGCCACACTAAGGTTTCCTGGACTGTGAGGTTTGATGAACCATTAACCTAAAAATGCCCTGAGTAGGAAGAAAATGTTTCCAAGGTCTAAAAATCTTGCAAAGCTTCTGAAGTGGGAATGGGAGCTGTGGTTTGCCTGAGCGGCTTTTCTTGCTCCTGGCGCTGCTGTGGACTGGCTTTGCTTTGTGGGTGCAAGGGTATGTTTGGGATCTCGCAGAGACGAGATCAGCCAGAGGGGCCGCCTTCCAAGCAGATGTCCTCTTGGCATGAGGCTCGGCAGGTTTAAGACAGGATGTCCCTGTACTCTGGAGCTGACAGCATTGAAATAAGTAACAGGCTGGGAATGTCTGAATCCAGCTATGAATTCCTGGGGAAGATGATTTGGCAATGGCAGGCTGTATCGGTGAGCAGGCTCCGCATTGCTGGTGGAGGACAGTACCTTGCTGTCCCACGGGCTCTGCGGGGTGCCGAGCCCAGCGTTAACAGGGCAGCATGGCGGCACGGGCCCCTTCCCCTTCAGGGCAGTGCTGGGTCCGGCGCCAGCGCTGATGGAGAGCATGGCCCTGCTTGTCCATCCCTGCTCCTGTTGTTGAACAAGGGGAGAAGCAACTAACCGTGAAGGGTAGGGACTCTTTGTGGTGTCAGCCGGACACAGCTGCGGTGGTTAAGCTGTGGCTGAGATGCGGTGGTGTTGCAAAGCAGGTGTCTGGTGGCCATGGGGATGGACTGGAGGAGGACCTGATGGATGAGGCTGTGTGAAACTGGGAGGTGGGTGCCAGGACACCCAGGTGGGAGGAGGTCGGTTTAACTCCAGAGTGCAGGGTTGTCACTGTCTCAGAGCCTGTCCGTCGCCGAGTCCCAGCATTCCCGTTCCTGAGGGCTTTCCTATAGCTGCCTTCGTGGCATGGGTGATGCTGCAGCTTAAGGAGGAGATGACAGCAGGATCCTGACCCTGTTATCATAAATAGTAACAGCATCTCTAAAGGCTTGGAGGGGCTGGTTGGGAACAGAGTGTCTGGGTTCCCTTGTGTCTGGCAGCGGTCAGCAGCAGATGCTTGGGGAGGAGATTAAGAAACGGGGCCAGATCAGAGAGGGCTGCGTCCCTGGTTGTGAGCTGCCTTCCCAGCCAAAGGGCTGCTCTGGCCCTCAGCTGTGATGTGGATGCAGAAGGAGATGGCTCGTGAGGGCAGCCCTGGCCTCGCATCTCCTGCAGCACCGGGATTAACCCCGAGTCTCCTCAGGGCGTAGCACACCTTCTGCGCAGGCGGTGGGACGGCTGCTCGCCGGGCAGGGGCCGCTGGCACCGCACTGGGAGGCAGCAGGGATGCAGAGCTGGCTGGGCTAAAGAGGCTTTTGGAGAGACCAGCACTTCCTCGCCCGACTTCGATGCCATCCTGGAGCCACACAGGCTGAGGTTTAGGAGAGGGGGAGCGAACCTATTAAGAGCTGTGGATTTAATGGGGTGAGTGAACTGTGTAATCAAAATATGGGAAGTAGCACCAGTCTTGTCTCTTTTCCTCTCCCCATCACAATCTTCTCAGTGGTTTGACTTTGCTGAATATTTTAACACTTTACTAATTGCAGGCCAAGTTAAATTGCCCGTGCTAATATTTGAACAGGGGTCGTGGTCTGGAGGAGGTGTCTCGCTGAAGGGCTGTCTCATCTTGGGGAGGGGGTCTGCTGCGTTGTCTGGCCCTCTCTGAGATGCTGGGGTTATCCATCGAGGAATAGCCCCTGGTGTAGGGATATTTGCTGGAAAGATGAAGGGCTCTTCCTCCTTCTGGCTACGTTTTTTAACCACGTGGCTTGTTTGTTGTGGGCTGTAGGGGAGGGGTTCATAGTCAGAGGTGAAGCATGCATGCAGAGGATGTCCCATGGACCATGCTGGATGAAACCCCTGCTGCTTGGTAACTCATGATGCTGGAGTCTACGAGATCTCTTCGCAACGTGTGTTTTGGGCAGCGTTTTTGCATTTGGAGCATGCAGCTGTTATCGGGAGGTTGGGTGAAAGGTTTTCCTCGCAGCTCAGGAGAAAGTGTTTATTATTTAAAAGGGTAACTTGGGGTGAAAGAGAAAGAAAGTGAAGCAGCCTAATCTTGCAATTTAAATATATTTAAAGATTCCCTCTGTTTGAGTTTGCTTCCTAGCCTTGATCAGAAGAAAATGCTGTTAGCTACAGAGTGGAATAAATCGAGGGCACCCTTATCTGTGCAAGATAAATTACTATTGTTTAGGAAAGACACTCCAGGGATTGAAGAATTTAATTAAATACACAGGGATTATGAATATGCATGTAAATTAGACAATCTAGATATGACATGGCTACAACTGCAGGGAATTGTTCGAACTTAAAAGTGTAATCATTCTTTTTATCGGGATGTGGGGATGGGTAACAAATGAGAAGATTCCCTTTCCCATTCGCCTCCGCCACGGCTGGTCTCAGGTCATTAAGCAATGGGAATTACCCGTTGCGGATCAGCCCTCACCAAACCCGCAGAGATGATGCGCTGGAGCCTTTCTGCACCCTAATGAGCTGCTGCAAGAGCCACCGGAGAAATGGGGGTTGTGCCGGGGGCTGCCACCACCCTGACCCAGATAAGAGGTTTGGGGAGGTGGGGGGATGCGGTTTGCCTTCTGCTGAGAGAGGGGAGGAGAGCGCTGCTGGCACGGTGCACGCTGCCGGCTCACTGCCGGCTGTCCTGGTACCACTATGGGAAAGAAGGATCCTCTCCAAAGGCCTTGGAAAGATATTTGCTGCGGTTTCAGATCATCTCCCTACAAGTTAGGGGCTTAGGGAGTGCAAATATTGATTGATCAGCTTATCTGCCTTTTTCCAGTGCTTTTACTGGGGTGTCTCCCTCAATTTGGTCACTGACATTTAACAAGCGGTTTGGAAATCACCAAATGCTTTTTTTAGAGACTAAGCTCTAGATCAGCTTGAATGAGAGGCAAAATTGAAATGTTTCTTAAGAGTCAAGACTCCCAAGAAATTCTGAACAAAACATGGGACCGTGCTTATACTGCCCTCCCAGTCAGGTCTGGGCTCCTTGCAGCAACCCGCTGTCTGTGCTGAGCCAAGGCAGCTTCTTCAAAGGACATTAACTGCGATATACGGTGCTGCCTTGAATGTGTTTAATATGCAACTCTTAGAGGTGGCATCTAATGACGGTTTAGAGAAATATGTTCTTTTTCCATCCACTGCCACCCGCCACAGTGTATTGTTCCCCCCCCGTTTTTTCTTTGTTTGACTTCACCTCCATCCCCTCGGTTTCATTGTTCTGATAAAATCAGATTTGTCTATAGTTTGAGTCCAGGATCTGCAACCAAAGAAATAAATTGCTGCAAGCCCCCTTGTCGCCTGTGAATTATTTTTGTTTTTTTAACATAGGCAGTGAAACATGGACATGCTCTGACTTTGAACTTGACTTGTCATTTAAAAAAAAAAAAAAAAAAAAAAAAAAGAGAAAAAAGAGGCTGGATCTTGACTAGATATTTTCCATTTTTTTGTTGTTTCCCTCCATCTTTGTTTTTCACTTTTCAGTTGACCGGAGCTGTATGAAGTATGAGATGGACCTGTTCTGATAAGGGTCCCCCATCAGAGCCCTCGCGGACCAGGGGCAGGAGCTGAGCCCTTGGCTGGCTTCCTCGGGCAGCCCAGGGTGGTCTGCAGGGCCAGGAGACGATGCTGCCCTGGGTCACCCCTCCACGGGGCATCAGCTTCTCCCACCTCCTCCGCCCCCTCGAATTGAGGGCTTATGGTAATCGGGAGCTCAGTCCCATCCTCTTCAAGCCACGTGGGAACAATTCCTATTTATCACTTTGAAAAGCTGATGATTTTCCAACCCCTGGCTCATGGGTTCTGATTAAAAAACAAGAAGAAAAAAACCACCCACATCTGAAAATGTGAAATATTTAAAGCCTCCACACTGCACATTTTTTTTTTTTTTTAAAAAAAACCTTGGAGGACCTGCTTTTTTTTGTCAAGGAAAAATATAATAGCGGGAGAATATTTGTATGGGTGCGCAAGAGCATGGAGACAGGTTTGAACATTTGTAATAAAGTATTTCTAATAAAATTTTAATGTCCTCAGACAGTGTTATGGCAGCTCATTACTATAAAAGGTCATTTGAAGAGTATTGATCCTAAATGTTACAGCTGAATGTAAACTTTGACTGTTACAGTTATTAATGTATATTTATGATCTATGGGATATGTGTAAAAGGAAAATGAGAATCTAAACAGTATGGTGAGCTCATTTGTTTCAGGATTGCCAAAGGCTGAATTCACGCGATTCACCTCAGTTTTAAGCGTGTCTGTCTCCTTTGTGTTACATAGATTGAACCTTATTTATTTATTTATTTTTAACAGGCAAAATCTTTAATCCTGTCCTAGAAAAGAAGTGCATACTTGAATTTCCGGTCATGCCCATGACACGGCATGAGCTCTGTAGCTGTTCCTAAATGTGTATCGGGGAGCAATATTTTGGATTCAGCTTTGATGCTGACACAGAAGTACCAGGGACTGAACTTTGTGTGTGACCAAATTGCTAGCATAAGTAGGAGCTCTGAGACACATGCATCTACTCCGAGTGTAATTAGAAGGTTATGCCAGTGAAAAGCAATTACGTTTTTTTAAATGGAATTAATAGAAAATGCTAAGGTTGTATATGAGAAAGAAGGTGGTACTATATTTATATTTTTGATATACCTGTGTTTGCACATCTGAGGCAGAAGGGCTGTATTCACAGTGAATTTTAAGGCTCTTTGTATTAAAAAAAAAAAAGGGGGGGGGGGGGAGACAAGAAACCTGTGGTGGCAGGAGGAAGATAAACGGTGCTTGTGTTATTTCAAAGTCACATTAATCTTTTTTTCTTTCTTTTTTTTTTTTTTTTTTCTTCTTCCTTTTAATGTATGACTTTCTCCAGGGAAATAGTCTCCTCATTGACTGCAGTGGATTAATGTGCACAGATCAGCTTCTGCATTATTTTTCTGTTTTGACAGAGTGGTGGTTTTTATATGTGCGTCTCTTTCTGCCAAGATTACAGCTCCTGTTCTTGGAGTTTGGAAGTTCCCTGCCAAGAAGTGGCAAGGAACGGGAAGCTGCTTTTCTGATGCACAATGCTAGGAAGAAGCTCTCTGTGGGTGCAGAGGCTGTGGTTTTGGTGGCAAGGATGGGAGCCTGCCAGAGGCTGGTGAGGGTGGGTGCACGGGGTGGCCGAATCTTGGCGTGTGTGCTGGGACTTGTCCTGCAAGGGTGCTGTGCGTGGGGGCGTGAAGGTGCTGATGTGGGTGAGGGTCCAGCACTGGTAGCAAGGTGTGGGCATCCAGTTTCACGGAGGAGCCAGCTTTGGATGGGCTTGCCCACTGCATTGACAGTCCTTCAGAAGATCCTGCTGTTCTTTAGGCTTGTTGATGTCAGCTTGCTTATTTTAAATTGCAGTTAAATACACGTTTTTCTGGTGAGCTTTAGTTAAAGTTCCCCTCAAACAAAAAAGTGACAACTGAGCCAGCTCTGGCCAACCTGTGTGAATTGTTTGGGTAATGATAGATTTGGCTTTTTCTTCTCTCACCATGGCTCCTGCAGTATCTCTGGGCACAAACTTGACGTTGCATTTCTGATGATCATTGCATCCTGTTTTTAATGGTTTGTCTAGACAGTGCTGACATAACTATGAAAATAGTTTGGTGACCTAGTCTAGAATTAGTGCACATAAAGAAATCAACCCTCGCTTCTGATGTTTGCAATCAGTTTAAATGACTGTATTGTAGCACAACTTAAGAGGGAGGCAGATTTGGAGTTGCTCCAAAGAGCAAGTCGTGAGCAAAACACATCCAAACAAACCCGTGTGGTAAATATGAAATGGGTAGGGAAAATGCCTAAATGCAGGTTAGCCCAGGCTTGCTTTGGAACTGCGTGGCAGGTTTATGGAGCCTGGTGTAAGGCTGGAGTTCCCCCTTGGCTGCCCCAAAGTTTTTCTGGGAAGCTTGTAACCCAAACTCTAAACTTGGTCTGTGTGATGTACCCTGTACTTGCAGAAGCTTTGTCAGCATAAAAATAATGTGTTCCTTGCAAATGTCAGCTGTGTTGTTGACAGTGCTTTGGGTTAGGAGTTTGTAAACTTTGGGAACAGTGGTGTGTCCTGTCAGAAATACCTGGCACATCCATGCTGGTGACTCTCAGCAGTGTAACTGTGCTGGACTTCTACTCTGGTCCTGGATTTGAGACCAGCTCCTACAGCCCTTGACTACCACCCTAAGGAGGGTGTGACCTGCTTGATTAGATTACTAATCCCAGGTATTTTAAGATAACGTAAGTCTCCTGAGCTGTAGGGACTGCGTGCATGTCTCTACAGACCATCTCCCTCCCATCATGGGGTTTGTTGTGGCGGTGATGACCTGGGCATCCTGGAAAAAGAGTGCAATTTGAAATGAGGTCCTTGGTTGTAACGTATCAGCAACAATGCTTTGGGGCAGCTTCAGTTTTGGCAGGGGTATTCAGAGTGTGGTCTTTGGGTTTGGTAGTATTTGAGAGCTGTCTTGCTGCCCTCGGAGGGGTCAGCAGCACATCCCCCCATTCCTGTAGTGTAAAAGGGGGGGGGAAAGGGCAAAATATGAAATGTTGAGCTTGTTTGCAGGGAAATAAATGTCAAATGAAAGAAAGTTGACTGACAGCAGTTCAGTGGTTCTGTACTTCATGCATAGCTAGGTAGCACGTTGAGGCACTTCCCAGATGTGTGAAAACTGGCCTCTGCCCTCACGACCTCGCAGTCTGTGTGGGGTCGGGAAGAGGTTTCCAGGCAGTGCGAGCAGAGGAGGAGGAGGATGAGGACAGGCAGGGTGTGTGCAGGGGTTTTACTTGCTTTAGGGTGGAAGGAGAGGGATGTCATTGCAGATGGAGCCAGGGGCAGCGCCTCGTGCCAAGGCTTTTTGGGGACTTGTGGGTTTGTAGGCATTTAGGAGGGAAAAGTCCCTTTGGGTGGCAATGCAGCTGTCCATCCTGTCAGCCTGAGGCTTTGCTTTGTTTGCCCAGTGGTAGCTTTTATTCTTGGACTGCAATGTGGAAAACATTGGAGCTGCAAGTGTCTTGGTGGAAAGGGGTGAGAGCAGGAACCCATGAATGAGGCTGCCCTGGGCACTGGGCGCAGGGTGAGGCCTGGGGACAGCTCTCTGCCTGGTGTGCATTGAAAAGTCTCCCCTCTCGTGTGCTATAGGATTTATTGCTGCAGACGTCTTAAAATGCTCCTCTTGGTCTGCTTTCCTCTGGAGAAATGCTAAGGCAAGCAACAGCAAAGATAGATGGTCAGTGAAACTTGTGGATGTGACCTAAGTCTGGCTTTGAGAAGAGCTGGGAAGGTCTCCTAGGTTGGTATCTGCAGGAAGGAGCCAGGTGTGGGCTTTACTGGGAAGGCAATTAAGGATTTGAACAGCTTTCTGAAAGTGGGAGACCTGTCCCACTCCTGCTGTGGCTGGATGGGAGTTGTGTGGGGGGGGCAGTGTCGATCCCGTGTTGAACAGGGGGATGTGGGAGGTCCGGGACCCTCAGCCTGCTGCCCGCACCGGCCGCTCCCCGTGCTGGGAAGAGGGATGGAGGTGGTGTGCACCGGGTGTGCAAGGGCTTGGATGCCTGACAGTGGCACAGTGACTTTCTGTGCCCTTGAGCCTTTGCAGAAACACTGTCGTGATAACCAAAGATCATGACATTTCCAGGCCAGCGGGGAGCCTGGTCCGCCTCCCTGCTGCCGTTGGAGGAGGTGTTTCATGACTACCATTAGTTACGTGCTTGAAGAGGGAGGAAACAAATCTTTACTGAATTGGAAACCTTGTGAAAAGGTCACACTTCTGAAAAGCTGTGCATTTTAAGACTGCTCAGCTCTGCAAAGCTGCCTTTGAACTGGAAGAGTGGGAGTTTAACACCCTTGCGACAGCTCTAGGCGTATTAAACCCACAAAGCAAGAGCTGGAACCAGCCGTGAGGTTAACTCTTGCTGGGTGCGTGGCCTCAGGAGGGGAGAGAAGCCCATCCCTGGTAGGTCTCCAGGGAAAGGCAGCGTCAGTGTGAACTCAGCCCTTCTACCAGGCACCAGAGTATCCAAGGGAGATGGTGCAACTGAGGGAAACTCCCGTTGTTGCTTGAATTTTGTGGACATCAAAGGACTATGTGAGGGAGCAGTTCCGGGCACTGTGCTCCCCCAGCACCTGCTTCTTCCCTGTCCCTCTAAATCACTGACTTCCCAGGATGCCAGCATCATCTCCTCTTCTCTCTTCTGCAGTGGCAAGATGAAGGTTTGCTCACCCCGAGGAGCATTGATAGCGAAATTGCTGTTTATTAACATAGGTAAAATCCCTTCATTACAGGCTGTTAGTTTGAGATTGTAGGTGCTAATGGCCCCATTCAGGAGAGCACTAGGCACTTGCAGAATCCTGCTGATGTGCAGGAATTGATTGCTATCGATCAGTCCCTGAGCACCGGCCGCCGGATGTTTTGAAGAGACTTTAACACTGCTTACAGGGCAGCTGGTCCCTCCTTATCTTTTGGACCTTTTTGAAGCTTATAGATAATGAGGCCAGAGCCTGTCTGCCTGTGAAGTCAGGACCCAGTCACCGGGTGCCCTCGCCCTTTCAACTGGAAGTTGGCCTCTGTCCCTGCACTGGGAAGCACAACAGGCAGCTTAGCCCACTGCTCCGGGTCTCCTCACCTAGCACAGGGCTGTGGACGTGTCAGCAGATACATCCTGCATCCTAGTCCAGGGGATGGGACCATCCTCAGCTGCACAAATTCCCTGAGTTGCGATTCTTTGCCTGCATCCCAGTGCAAAGTGAACTGGTGAGCTGCAAGGAGAACATTTGCCGCAGTGGATCTGGGCTGTGGTGGCATCTGGAGAACTTGGTCTTTTGTGGTTGTGCTCTGGCTGAAAGAGGTCACATTGCTTCAGGTAGATGCTTTGGGAATGTGACATGAGTTCTCCTGATGGATGTTTCTGTGCAACCCCTGATCCTACAACTGACCTGGAATCAGGCAATGAGCCCACAGGTTGTTCAGGTTTTAGGAAGCAGTATCTATGGGCAGCGGGAGAACCTGCAAATGCCTAATTTGCCATCTGAAAAAACAAAGTGTGTCTTGTAGATGCTGGTCTACTCAGGCACAAAGGCTGAGTGCTCTTTTTCAAAAGCCTGATGTGGCTTTTACTTCCACGGCTAGTCCAAGGGAGATTTTGTTGGGATTCGCAATGTGTGTAAAGCATCCCCCGCTGCCGTGCCCCCACCATCCCTTCTCAGCGCGGACATACCTCAAGGTCCTGAAGGAGTGGGACAAAATTGAGAGGGACAGGAGACACTGAAAATAGGATATGCTGCTCCCAATGTAGCCTAAGGGCTTATGGTGATGGCAAGAGCTCAGGACATGGGGAAGAGCACATGGGAGGGTGTCTGAAGTGAAGACCTGCTTAAAACCAAGAAGAATGAAAAGCGGGAGCATGGATGGATAGAGTCCAAGTAAGTTTGACCTCTGCTATTCTCTGCTCAGTGTCTGAGCCACTGGGCACCATGTCCGGAGGGACCTCCGACTCCTGTGTTGTGTGCTGATGTCATTTTAATTAAATTGTGTCTACCTGGCTGGGTTCCTGCTGGCGTAAGAGATTATTTTGAAGAGTCAGCTGGGTCGCATAGACACCGATCTCACTTCATGTATCCAGCACAGATTTTCCCATGACACGTTTTCGCTCCCCTATCATTGGCGGTAGCCTTATCTTTTTCCTGTGTCCCAGTGAGTGAGGTGGGAAGCAGATCTGGGGAAAGGCAGGGTGAAATCCTGGACTTTTGATACCCCAGGAAATACCAGACTATGGCTGTCATGCACTTGTGTCTCTTTGTGAGGCTGGGACTGCTATGAGGGCCAGCCTATGGTGGGTGAGAACTTCTAGCAAGTTAATAAATCAATCGTATGCCTTTCCAGGCTGCGTGGCCTGAGCTGGGAAGGAATTCTTCGCGGTGATGAGTCACCTATTTGTGGCCCGTTGGCACACAGACCACTGCGCTGCCTCCAATCTGCAGCCCTCCCCTGTTCAGACACCATCGGCTGGAGAAACTGCTGATGCAGCCTGCAGCGTCTGAAACACGCTGTTGCCATCTGCTTCCCTGACAGAGTTGGAGCGGCTTCTTTTTTTAACCTGAGTTTGCTGAGTCTTGGCTAATTAGCCGCCTTTGGAATTTGTAACATAGAAAAATGCCTGCTAAGTTTGGGATGGAGTGGGGGTGCTAGGGCACTGTACAGTCACAGGTTTGTTGTTTGGTTTGGTTTTTTTAAGTCTAATTTGAGCGAAAACATAGATATGCAGTAGTCTGACTTCGTCATTTCTAAATTTGAACTCTGATGTCTTTGCTGTTTCCTCATGCAGTGACAGTAGATGTTTCTCTTGGTTGTGACCTTACCCGGTGCAACAGTTCAGTGTGTATTCTTAGGGGAAGGAGCTGTAGGTCATGCCTTCTTGCTGGGTTGTGGGGTGGTGATGAGCTGAGGGAGCCCCACAGCATGCCGGTTTGGAGCAGATTGGCAGTGTGATGGGAGTGGGTTGGAGGTTCATGGGGATGTCCATGGTGGGTTTGTGATGTGTCCTAGGTGAGACCTGGCTGGGGACCAACTTTGTCTTGGTTCCTTTTGCTGAGGAAGGAGATAGGCACTTCAAGGGTGCTCTGACTGGAGAGAGAGGGTGGATGAGCAGTGAGGACAGAGAGGTTTGCTTGAATCCAAAGTAGGACAAGGTAAATCCCAACTGAGGTGGCTCAAGGTGGTTTGTCTTGGAAGACACTTTCTCTCTGAATGACCAGTGAGGGTTCAGGGACCATTTTGACTCCATTTTGTGATCCCTCAGTAGGAGTTAGTGATTTGGAGTGTGGTAGGGTTGTTTCTAGGTAGGGTAAGAAGTCCACTGGCTGTGGGAAGGGAACACTATTCACTGTTGTGTGGGCCCTAGGGTTAGGTGAACAGTTATGCCCAGGTAGCTTTTATTGCTTTGGAAGGAGATCAGTGTGTGAGGTCCAGTTGGCACTTTAACTGGGTACATTTATTTCAAAGTGAGTAGGCTTTTTTGATCTTTGGGGTTGAATCACCCGTTTGGACCCATAAGGATCCTTGACACTCTGTACCATTTCTCTAGACCTTCAGCTGCCAGTGGGCAGGGGCACACTTCAGACAGGGAAGGTGACTGAATTAGTTTTCTTCAGGTCTGGGCCTGCTGTCTGCTCTGGACACGCTCCCAGAAATTCATCCAGTCTTATCTTAACACAAACCTCCAGCTTGTAAACCAGAGTAACAATTAGATGATGCCTGGGCAGCAAACCTAATAAGAGGTCAAGCAGAGCTGATGTTTCACCCTTGCTAACTGAGTAGCAGACTAGCTGGCTGAGACACATCCCTTCTCTAAACAACTTTGGCATCCAGACATTTCACAGCAGCTACAATAAATAAGTGCTTCTCCATTTTGTCCATCCGGAGAGGTCCTTGCTGTGCCGGGGGAGGTATCCTGGAGCTTGCTTCCCTGAGAGCTGTCTGTGAGCTGCCTGTTAGTGGCTAACACAGATCCCTGCTCCTTTCCTTGCTGCGGCAGCACACAGGCAGGGGGAAGGTGCTCTGCCCCACTGAAGGCTTGAGAAGGGGAGAAGAGAGGAACACTCAGCCTTCGGAGAACTGTCCTCCTCTGCCTTTCCTGAGCACATTTCCTAAGGCTTCTCTTCTCTTTAAAAAAATCTGCTCCTGGATTTCTTTGAGTAAATCATTCTGTTTGGGAATGGACTCTTAATGTTTGTCCTTCTGTCTCTCTGCCTTTTGGTATTGGTCTTTGGGTTCCCCGCTGAGCCCCCCCTCTTGCAATCATGAACCTGTGTTGCAAAGAGGATCTGTTTTGATGTCTCAGCTTGCCTGACATCTCGGGAGACTCAGGAGTGGGAGAACCATTTGCTTTCCTTAGCACTTGCCTGTTTGCTCCTGCAGAGACTCACCTCCTGGAAGCACCACCATGAAGGATGAATCGGTGGGACCAATGGAGCTCTGTGCCCTGCTGCCCTGGGAGGGTGCCTTGCTGAAATTCATAGGGGTTATCAGGGCTTGGGGTGCTGTAGAAACTGGGCTCCTTTATGATTTAATGCTCATTTGACATACAAATGTGTCTTATTAATTGCAGACACCAAAGAGTTGGGAGGGTAGACTCTGCCCTCCAGAGTTGAGATGTTTGTGCTGTTGGGATTAATTTCTTGGCACAGACAGAGCATTTCCTCACTGCCTTTGAGCTGCTTTCTTCCCTAACAGGTGAGTAAATGGGATGGGGGAAGCAGTCCATTCCCCCAGTCCTTAATTGATGGATTTTACTCTGGAATTATGTTCTGTGCCATTGGACAAAGAAAGGGAGCCTATACAATTGCTAAGTGAAAAACTCATCTCCAGCGATTTTTGAGAACTTGCCTATAACTCTGTATCCCTGCTGTGGCACGTTAACTTAAATAAAACCTGCACCTGGCAGGAATGTTATAAAGCAAGAAGTTGCAAATGCCTCCAACATCAGCCTTTTGCAGTACCTTCTAGCTTGGCCTGTCAGCTGTTGAGTGGCAGGAGGTATCGGGAATGCAAACACGTTTTACTGATGCTCATGTGGCAGGGACTTAGTATCCTTCCTTCTTCATTTGTGTATTTGTAGTTATGTTCTGTCATCCTCTCTTCCAAATTCATATTTACTTTCCCCCCATCTTCCTTTTCCATCTTCTTCATCTTTGTGTCTCTTCTGTTGCGTTGACTGTGGTCTGAGGACCTGGAGATTAGAAGATTACCCTAAAGGACCTGCAAAAGTAGTCAGGCTAAGAAAACCCAGCCTGTTTTCAGGAAGCTGATGTTCATGCTGTGGGGTTGCATTTCCACTGGGAAGATGTGTGGAGATCTGCAAACGGAAAAGGGTTGAAGATGATGTGCTCTCGTCTCTTTAGCTTCCCATGGTGTCAGATCAAGCTGGGTAGTGCAGAGGAAAGCTCTATTGCAAAATTGGAACGACGCTGGCAGTGTAGCCAGGAGGAGTACAGAGGATGAAGGTATGCAGCATGTGTGAAATGCAGGAAGGCATTTTTTTTTTTTTTTTTTTTTTTTTTCTGAAATCATTGTGCTTTAACTAAATAGTGACTCCTTAGGCCAGTTTGGAGAAGCTCAGAAGATGAGAAACTCCAGTTCTAGGGGATGTCTGGATGTAAGATCTCAGGGCTACATGGGAACCTCAGCCCTGTTTTAGCTGATGGGCTACGCACCTGATTTCACCCCACGATGACTAGAAGTGGTCTGTACCAGTGGGACATTGCCTCCCCAGGTCCGTAGCAGAGAACAAGGGCTACATGTTGAAAGGAGCTGAGTTCTCCAGGGCAGTTTGTAGAGAGCCTCTGAGAGTCAGGTTGAGGCTCACAGTGGCCACTTTGGCAAGGCTGGTGGCAAAGCCCATAGTGGGAATGAAGTGGAAGATACCAGCTCCTCTTTTCCAAGCATGCTGGTATCAGGTTGTTCCACTTCTAAAGATGCCAAGAGCTTGGCTATCTGCTTATAATGGTTAATTCTGCTGTAAAAATCACATTCTTGGTCGCTTGGGAGTTGTGCAGCAGCAGTGTCTCCAAAATAATAAATGGCTTTCAAACTCAGAAAGAACAAGTGTTATAGATTACACTTCTCCCCCACTTTCTTCTTTTTGTCTAAACCAAATTCATATTGCAGAACTTTAAAAATACACAGTCTAATCTCTCTGAAACCTAAAACCATTGATCTTTCCTGTGGGGCTTCGTGAATGTGTTTCATTTCTTGCAGTGTAGCTGTCGTCTTGAAGATCTGTGATTAAAGTAAGGCTTTTTCCCCTCAAAACCCACTTTCATCTGCTGGTGAAGCTGTGGTGAAGCACTGAATTGGTGCAAGATTCATAGCAAGTTTTGTGTATTCTCCTGCAAAGATGTAGATTGTGTGTTATGATACTCAGCTAATGTAGTCTTTCCCAGTGATTTGGTCCCTGTGAGGACAAGTCCTCAAGTCAATTAGATGTTGGAATGCAAAACCACTGGAGGGAGAGGCTCTGCTTGTGTGTAATGCTAAATTTCTGTAGAACTTGTAGAGGTATATGGGCAAACAGGGAAGGATTGCACTTGCAGACAGAGGACTGGATCCACACCATTTCATGCTGTTGGGATGTTGTCAGTCACGCACAGGTCTGCTCATGTGTCAGAAATTGGCCTGTTTGACCATTTTTCTTTCCAGGAAAGTAAATGAAAGTGTGTATCCTAACTGTGTGAGAGAGAAATGTGTTTTTGTAGAGTTCTTGTTCCAAGCAATGCCTTTTGGTGAGGTGCTGATGTCTGGCCGCTCTGTGGCTCCTGGCATAACTGAAGCCATGCAGGGGCATGTTTTGGGTGGGAGCATCAGGGGCTGGCCCATGGGTGGCAGTGCCAGCAGGGCTGTGCAGCATGAAGGTGTACAGCACCATGTTCTTGTAGCATCAGCAACAGAGGAATCTTCTCCCAAAAGCAGTTGTTGCTTTGAAGTCCCCTTTATACCTTCAAGACCTTTTGCTTATGCAGAAGGGAGGTGGCACCAGTCTGCTTTAGAGGCTTTACTGGGAGGTATCGCTGAGGTAAAAATTTCTCGTGGGGTCTCTCTGAATTAATCTTTTTGATTGTTTCATGTGTACAATAACCTTGGTCTTAACATTTTCACATTTGTCTCTGGCATCTGCCTAGTATACAGCATGGCTGCATAAAGGTCCTGGTTAATAACCGGTGGGGAAGGTACACATCGCTAAAGTCGTCCTTCCAGTGTCTTGGGGAGGAAGTGGGATATTTTATCCCAATAACATTCAGCCTTGTGTTTGTCTGTGGAGACTTTCTTTAAATGGGAGATTGTGCTTTTAACCTCAGGCAGAAGTTTGTGAAACTACAGATTTACTGAAGAGTTTTGCTTTATTGTGCCCTCTGCTTGATTTTCAACTCGTCTCAAATTAGATGGGCATATCAGGATTTACAGTAGAAGAGAAGCTCTTAGGCATGGCAGGTAGGGCGCTGGTTAAATGGATCGTGGTGATCTGTAAATGTCACCTTGCCTTCCAGGTATTTACATAAGTAGGAATAGAGTAAATATTTGTATCAGGATAGACACTACCATTATGCCAACTGATGTGCGGACTTGGGAAGAGGTGATGTTGCCTGCCAGTGTCATCTTGGCAACGTAAGTGGAGGTGAATGTTCCTATTTGCCCTCTAGGTCTTGGGGTGGATTTCTTTTTTTTAAACGTTGTTGAATCAGTTGAATGTGGGGTGTTTTGGTTTTTCTCTTTCAACTTTGAGATCAGAGTTATTTGCCCTCCAGATTAAAACCCAGCTTTCAAAACCAGACTGAATTTATGGAGTGTGGTGCATTTTAATTAGAACATTTAATTAGGAGAGAATTCATGAGAGTGGGTCTTGTTTTAAAATGATCAAAGATGTTAAATGAAAACAAAAGGGAGAGAAATTATGGAGGAGCATAGAAGATCATTTATTTTGGGTATCTTCTCTACCCGTCAAAGGAGATCACTTTCTGTCCTGTGCTTTTTGTTCCAAAAATAGCTAAGGTGCTGCCTGATTTCTGTAGGTTGATGTTGATCTGTCTTTGTAATTACCTATGAAAACAAATTGCACAGTTGGGAGAGAAGCGAGTGTCAGCAGGCTGCTGAAGATAGCTCAGGTGTGTAAAATGGCTACTCCGTCTCACTGTCGATTGCCCTAGAAATAAAGCTGTGGATTTCTCGCTTGTGTTTAATGTCTGTATCAACTCCTTGACCTCTTGCTGACAGTCATTTTGCACGTGTGGCAGATTTCTCTTCTGAGACTTCTGCCCATCTCTTCTCTGAGCTGTGTTAACATCTCCTTGCTTTTGGTATCAAAGCATGAGCAGCCAATATGGGCATCGTGTTTTTCTGAAGGGCAGTGGAGAAAGCAAGGAGGTGGTTTTCCTGACAAACTGCTTCTGTCTTGCTGTCTCCAAGCAGCAAATCATGCTAGGTACTGATGCCAGGGTGAAAGGCTAGCCTGCAGGCCCATCAAAGGGTTT
>KL286622.1:0-16357 GCA_000699545.1 Podiceps cristatus | reverse complement strand
CGCAGATTCGAGAAGCTGGATTAAAATATAAAGAAAATATGCCATCAGAAACATAAAAGATACTTTTATTTTTTTTTTTTCTCCTCTGGGGGACAGTTTGCCACACTGAGCATGCTCCATCCTTATTTGAAATATATATATAAAGCCCTCAAAAATATATGCTCGAGAAAAAAAAAGCTTGTTTGCCTGGTGGTTGCGGGAGTGAGCAGATGGAGGAGGCAGAAGCCACCCAGTGCCAGAGAGCCGTGCTCTTCTCACGGCCCGAGGGCATCCCTCCTGCCAGTGGGAATACGGGGGCAAGGAGCGGTCGTTGACCTTGGAAGGAGATGAGGATGCACTTGTGAGACGTGATGTGCCGTATCGCTGTCTGAAAGTTGGCCTTTGTACCTATTTTCTGCATTTTTTACGATGAAGAAAAGATAATTCCCATACCGGCAGCTCACCGCAGGCACGAGGACGGGCATTCCTTGTCTGCCTCTTGACAGTGGTGCTGCTGCTTTGTGTTACTGAATTGCGGTACTGCTTGATGGAGCTCGAACGGCAAAGGCAGCCCCCGAGGAGAGCCTGTTCCCAATACGAGAAGGCAGAACTGTTGAATCTGGATGTTCCTGATGACTCCAGATGAGGACTGCCTCACGTTTCTTGCTGACTGCACCTAAAGCTTAAAAATAAAAAGTCAAGACATCACAGTCCCCACAGTTAGGCACCCCTAAAAAAACAAAAATGAAAACAAACCAAAGCTGTTTAGGCCTGGCTGGGTTAAAAAACATCTTCAAAGCTATTCTCACCTTCTCTGCATAAATTTAAGCATCAGTAGGAAAGTGGTAAAGCTGTATTGTGCCAGATGAGAAACGCTGCGTGCTCACATGCGTACTTAGGTACACTATTTTCAAATAACTTCATTGTGTTCTGACTGGCCAACAATGAAAGCAGATTCAGTGTTATAAAACTCACCGTGTGTTTGTACAGGAAAAATGTTACCAATATTGGCCTGACCAAGGGTGCTGGACTTACGGAAATATCCGCGTGTCAGTGGAAGATTGCATAGTTCTGGTGGACTACACCATCCGCAAGTTCTGCGTTCAGTCGGTAAGAAACAGTAATGCTCTGGCTGGGTCTTCCTGTTAATTTTTAAAGCAAATTGTTAGGTTCTCAAATATTTGCTTAAAAGAAATTCAGGAAATTAGTCAAGCATATTTGCAAATGAGGAAAGGTGCGTCCCCTCTCGTGGGCGGGGACGCAGGCTCTGCAGGTCGGCGCGCACAGCGGCTGCCACCGTTCGGTGGGTTGCAAGAGGCTCTGCTCAGTCTCTTTTGGTCTGAGCCAGGGGCCGCAGAAAGTCGTTCCTTGTGACCGTCAGGGAGGCAGCACAGGAGCGGTGACTTGACCTTTTTTGGGGACAAATTGCCTAAATAAGTAAACGAGTGACTTTGGATATTCTTGGTTATTTAGCGTAGTCTGTAGGTACCAGCTGGCCCATGTCAGACAGCGTTACAGCTTGGCTTCTGTTGTATCCTCGGTCTCGGACACACGTTAAAGCTTTAGGCCACAAGAGGGATGGTGGGGATGGCTTCGCTCTTGTCCACAGTGCGTAGCCTTGGATGGGAGCAAATGGCTAGAGATCCTCGCCTCTTGAAGGGAGGGCTGCTGTGTTCGCAACGCGATGACCGTCTAATTCAGATTGAAGACTGAGGACAATCTGGTGAGAGGTGACAGACCACCTATAGCTGTGCAGAACTACACGGAGAGCTCAGAACCCTGCAAGATGTGGGTGGATTCATTCAGCGTGAGTTACAGATTCTGAAATGTGAGGCCGTCTCCGCTGATTCAGCGTGCAGATCACTTTGGTGTGGCTCGTGACCGCTGGTAACTGCGCAGGGAAAGTGTGCTCAGAAGGCAGAACGGGCGAGAAGTAATGGTACAGGGATGTCCGTGCTGTGGATCAGCTGAAGGGATGGAAAGTTTACAAATGGACCCGCCTGCCTTTCGCTTGTTGATCTCTGCTGACTGTGTCAGGAGGATTTGGTTATCCAGCGATGGAGACCACCTTACAAAACCAAGTGTCCTTCTCCGGTTGGAAAGAAACGGCCTTGACCCTGGCTAACAGACTCAAAGCTTGTGAGACAGACGCCGTCTAACCTTAAGGACAGGTTGTGGTCAGTGAATGCAGGTGAAACGATGGTGAGCTCTGCTGTGGTTGCTTCTGTAGTATCTTCTCCTTTGTCCTTGAAGAGCAGGTCGGATCATGGCCGTTAGAGTCCAGCCCTTCCGTCGTTACTCATAAGTGATAGGGCAAAAGCATTTGGCATCTCATAGCGATGATCAGATGTTTAGATTGAATTTTGCGAGTTTCGCCTGAGGCTGCCAAAGAAAGTGTCACGAGGATTTTGTAACTGAAAAAGGATTTAAGATTTGATCTATTATTAACATAAATTGAGAGTCTTACTCTTTGCAGTCCTATCCTGGGATTATTCCAGTTTTCACCGCAAAGATGCATTTTAATAGCATATGGTAGTTTTACTCTGTGTTTGTATTTTACGTACACTGTAAACCTCTAATCCTTGAGTCAGGCTCTAAGTGTTACAGGAATTAAAGGAGTAAATAAACACAGCAGTTTGTTTCTAAACCTTTGCACGAAAAGCGAAATGTCAAACTTGGAGTCTGTGTGTTCTCTGCAGCTTCATGACGGTTGTAAAGCTCCGAGGCTTGTTACGCAGCTTCACTTTACCAGCTGGCCTGATTTCGGGGTGCCTTTCACGCCTATCGGGATGCTGAAATTCCTGAAAAAAGTCAAAACGTTGAACCCTGCCCATGCTAGACCCATTGTGGTTCACTGTAGGTATGTATGTGCTCTTTGCTCTGAGCCTGGAGTTACATGTATAATATCAAGGCTAAATTTTAATCTTCTGTTCATAGGCTATGAAGTTTTGTATGTATGTATATATAAAATTTACATTTATATTTATATGTATAAAGGGCAATAATATGCTGACCTTTTTGAGAACCCAGGGTAAAAACAATTTCAAAAGATCTGACTTTCCTGTCACTAATACTCAAACAGAAGTTGTTGTTTTGTGTTTTTTTTTTTTTTTTTTTTGTCCATGAGTGAAATTCAGTGTTTGGTATAAATATAGTCTTTGTCAGAAAAACAGACTTGTAATACAAATCTGTGACCTTTGCCACTAATTGCTCCTCTGAGAATTCATCCCCCACTTCTCCCACAATAAAATTGCAGTTTGCTATGTAAATTATCCATTAAATGCCTACAAAGTTTTGAATAAAGACTTGCATTTGAGAGACTTAAATGCTGCAATTTTAAAAATGTGCTACATACCAATAGAGAACTCATTCCCACTCATTCGGTCACGCACACGTGAACTTCCTGCTCTTAAAGGCTAAACGTTTTGAAATCTCATCTTAATGAAACCACAAACAAACTCCAAATCAGTTTTAAAAGAATAATTGTGATCTCTATAGCAACTGTAAGCTTACAGCTGAGCATGAAGTGTTTGTACAGGAGCAATTACCATATGGAAGTTAGCATAAAAAGAAAGAATAACAGCTTTGTCTTTCTGGGTTTTGTTTTTAAGGAAATGGTTGTAGATTCACGAATGTCTTTCTTTTCTCTTGCTCGTGTCAGACAACTAGAAATACTCTCCAAGAGTCCTTGAAATGTGTACTATTGAAAAAGAGCATGTTTGTCCTGCCCAAGCCAGCCTTTTTGTTTCTTCATTTCCATCCAGATTTTGCCTTGCCAGGATTCATCTTCTCTCCCAGGTGTCATACATAAGAGGCTTAAAAGAATAGCATTAAATGGAAAAAGATTAATTTAGTTGTCTCATGTAGTCTTTGCTTTGAGAAACTCAATATACTTTATAGCCTTTTGCCATGATGTGCTGTGGAGACTGATATTGGGTTTGAGCTTTATTTTGCAGGAGCAAATCAGCAGGAGCAGAGACAAAGGAAAATATAAAATATCTTAATAAAAGTCTGCAGAGATTTAAATACAGTGGTCCAACAGAACCCAGTAACGCTGTTATGTGTCAGTGTTGGGGGCTAGAGCAGCACTTCAGCCTGCTTTAGAAATAAAGAATGAGAGAGGTGACACTTAATTTCCGTTACGGTTCAGGATATGACACTATTGAATTGTTGAAAAAAGGAAAGGGAAACCCATCGATAGTGAGTAACCGTCCATTTTTAGTCAGCTTTTATAAAAATATTACCCAGTCATTCTGAGCAAAAACTGCTCAATTGGAATCTTTTGGAAGTTAATAAAAGGCTAATTTAGCATTTGGAAGTAAAGAATTGCAGATAAAAGTGGGGTGAGATTTCTGCCCTTTTTTTGTGGCATAAGTTTTCAGAAATAGATATTTTTTTTTCAGTGAGCAGAGAGCTACACTGAGGAAGACATGAGTAAGGAATACTCTAGAGGAGGTGAAGGATGGATAAAATTGGGGAACTTCCAAGGCAGTTGTCAAGGTTCGTGAAATTCCCAGCTTTAGCGGGAACATGCAAGGATTGAACGCTGGTCTGAAGTAAGGGAACCTCAGGGCAGAGGCACAGGACGAGGATGTCTAAAAAGGGATTGGATCTGTAAAGGGAAGAGGAGTGAGGAACCTGCGCGTGGGGCTCGGTGGGTAAAAGCTGACAGGACTGAGCAATGAAGGACCAGCGTGAACAGGCGCTGAGTGACCCACGCTCTGAGGTGGTTTCCAGGACACGTCAGGAAGAGGAAAATCTGTGTAAACTGAGAGTCAAGACAGTAGGACTCGAGGTGGACTCATCCACGGTGGCGGAGGTCAAGTGTGAATGAAAGGAAGCGAGAGGGCAGGGACCCTTGGCCACCGTGGGGTGGAAGCTGCGGTGGCTCGTGGTCAACGGCCACAGAGGGGCAAAGGGGGACCAGCGGGTGGGAGCGCTGGATCGGGACGTGGCTGGGTGAGGACAGAGGAGAGCCTGCCAAACCGATGGTTCAACGCAAAGGGATTTGGAGGCAGAAGGTTATAGCGGGCTCGTTCACGGTGAAGGATTTGTGTGAACCCTTGGTGGAGGTCCGTGGTGCTCCGCGGCTCTGCTGGTCTCCATCGTCCCTCCAGAGCTCTGGACTAGGAGGGCTCGGCGCCTTTGGTTTCATGTGGCGTTTGCTGAAGAAGCATGTGTGTACACGTGAACCAAGTCGTATTATGCATGCAATAGTTCTTTTCCGGTGTTCTTTAAAACCTACTGTTTCCTTGCCGAAGGTTGATCTGTATTTTGTATGTGAGATTTTTGTCGTGTTTCAGAAGGTGTTTGTGGAGGTTACAGGCGTGGCCGTACGAAGGGAGCTAACAGGAGGTTAAAGGAGAGTTGTTAATGCCTAGCACAGGATGCCATGCCCTTTTCCTCTGGAAGGAAGAGCTGAAAGTCGCTGGAGCCGCATAATTTATAATGGTCGTGCTCCCTCTCGTGGCTGTTGGAAAGTAGGAAAAAATAAAAATATTTGGGGTGGCAGTGTTAGGAAGTGTAGAACTTGTAGCGAGTAGCTATTATCTCAGTAGCCTGCGACATCGACCATGCAGAAAAGAGCTAAAAAATAAGAAAAAAAGATTTAAAATTTAATCTTAAACTAAATTTTTGTAGCTGGTCAAGCAGGTTTTTTTTTCCAAAGGTCTTTTCTAATATAATTCTGATGTCATCATTTCTGAGCTGTTGAGGTAACTTTTTATGTTAAAAACTTACATGCCTTTATTTTTTTCTATTATTGTTAAAATAAAAAATGAAATTTTGTGTTTCACAGTGAGAATTCAGTCCAGTATAAACGGCATCAGTTCTACCCGTGTCACTGCTGTTGCAATTCCTGTAACTCAATTGAGCTTGTTCGTTTGTTTTTGTTTCCTTTTCAAGCGCCGGTGTGGGTCGCACGGGCACGTTTATCGTTATAGATGCCATAATAGACATGATGCATGCGGAACAGAAAGTTGATGTTTTTGAGTTTGTTTCAAGAATCCGTAACCAGCGTCCACAGATGGTTCAGACTGACGTAAGTGGACTTTCATCAGTTGAAATTACAACTTGTCGCGGTCAAAGAGGAATATGCTTCTGTATTTCCACTCTGATACGCAGCCCAGTGCGTCCTGTTCTGTTGCACACCTGGACCATTGGAAAATGAACAAGGCCCAGCAGGAGGATGGGGTTGGGGAAGAAGATAAAGGCACGTTAGGGCTGTGAATACCCCCGTAACCCGCGTTATCTTTAGGTATCACGTCCAGGTTTCCCCATGCACACGAGAATAGAATTTTAGAGAATGTAAGTGATGTAACAGGAAAACTCTGTTTTAGCTTAAGGTGTATTTTGATAATTAGTAGACTGTGGACCAAATGAGATAAATGTAAGTACCAGAATTCATAGTTTCACTTCCTCGCTTTGCAGTGTGCTTCCCTGCCTCTTTCTTTGTTCCAGATGCAATACTCCTTCATTTATCAAGCCTTACTTGAATACTACCTCTACGGTGACACGGAGCTAGATGTGTCATCTTTAGAAAAACACCTACAGACATCACACAACGCGGCGCCAAACCTTGTCAAAATAGGGCTAGAAGAAGAATTTAAGGTAAGCATGAACGTCCTTTGCTGTAGAACTTCTAAGTGTGGAAATGTTTAAGCAAAAAAGGTATTTCAAAAGCAGGAAAAGTATCACCCTAAAAGAAACGGCCCATCAAAACGGAACAACTTGTTTGATTTTGTGCTTGTGGTGAGTGGGGCCTTGCTTAACATCCTGTTCTGAAAATGCTCATTCAAAGCTACATCGTTTTACAGACCTTTTCCTATATGCTTTCTGTTTGTTTATAAAAGAAAAAGGGAATTATTTTTTTGTTCTGGTACTAGGTGCCAGATCAGATAATGCTGGAAGAGGGAGCTGGATTACATGCACCTAATTTGCGTCTCAACAGGGTTGTTAACTCAGTGATGGCTGACGGCAGAGAGAGAACTGCAGAGTTTACGCATCTTGTGCTGAATATCTGGACCTGTCAGGAAAGGAAAGTTAAGAAAAAAAAAAAAAAAGGCATTTCTGTTTAGTGGAGAAACCCCAAATGCAGAAAGCAGCCATGCTGGATGTGTGTGATCATTGTTTAATGCAGACTTTATTGTCTTGAGGACATAGAACTTTTCTAAGACTTTTGCTATGTTAAAATATTTCTTCTATTTATAGGTGTAAAGCATTAAATGACATATAGGTGTTAACTGGAGTTCTCTCTTTCCTTTAAAGGAATAATTTAATTGGGATTTGAGAAAATAAAAGGATGTAGAAACAAGTCTAATTATACAGCAACAAGTTAAAAAATCAAAAGTATTGGCCTGTCTGAGGGAAGGAAGCAAATGAAAACATCAAGTATTCTTTTTCCAGAATTCCTGTGTGTTTTCGCGGCGCACTGTGCCAGCAAGGCTGCGTTAAAGCGCAGAGAGCAACGTTTAGTTCTGCCGTGTCTTCTGAAAAGCACAGATGGGCCGGGAGCACTGAGCCCCCTGCACCAAAAGAGAGTGGAGCTGTGCTGTAGCCCCTGTGAGAGTCTCTGACATGAAGCCTCTTGGACGCAGTATTAGAGCAGCTGAAAAGTCGTTTCTCAGGGGGCAGGGGTTTCTTTTTAACAGCTGGTTGCTGGTCCCACAGTTTACTGGAATTGGGATGTGCTCCTGAAACTCAGCACACGGCAAATACGTGCCTGAAAATCTGCTCGCAGTTTGAAAATGACAATAATTTTAATTTAAATTGAATTTATATTAAACAGTTGCTGAAATACAACTGTGTAACTATGACCGCTTTCTGGTACGTCTCGCCCCAGCAGCAGCAGCCTATTATCGGTGTGTTATCTTGCACAATCTCGCAGGTTTCTCACATCTATACTATCAAAAAATTGTTGGGGCAAGAGCAGTGTTTGTCTTCTGTGTCCTGGGAATGCTGTCAGCACAAACTCAATAAATAACATGGAAAATTGGTCCCTTCACTAGCAAAAGCTTGAAAATGTGTAGAGCCAAGTTGCGCTTTTGGTGCCCAGCAGTCCATGAACTCGTGCAACCAAGTTATGTCAGGAACAGGGTGGTGTTGCCACAGTGCAGGTCCCCAGTTTTAATAATCTGAACAGGACTGTAATAATAGTAATACGAGTGAAATCAGTGTGTATATGGATTCAGTTCATGGTTTGACCATCAAGGAAGTGACGATAAAAGAGAATTTTTCCAGTACTTTAGAAGAACGTGGAAATGAAAAGCCTGGTACCTCAGTGCCCGGCTGGCTGGGGTGCCTGGGGCCAGTGCTCCGGAGCGGGGGCCGCTGCTGCCGGGGATAAACGGAGGCCGGTGTGCCGGTCGGTCTGCCTCTGCTCACGTAAAGGCTGGAAAGACAAAAATAAAATTAAGTCAATAAAATGGTATGCACATCTTTTAATAAAAAGGTATTTTCAAACGTGGCTAATTTGATGAAACTACATTTCCAAATGTCAAATTTAAGAAACGTGGACCTTTTCAAAGGGAATGGATACTGTCGTGCTTCTGAAAGCCGGGCTCAGACCGTCCTTTCCTAAGACTAGGAAAAAAAAAAACAACAAACAAAAAACCCAAACAAACAAAAAAAACCCCAGAAAAACCACAACAAACCACTCAATGGACACAAAAGGTTAAAATTTGTTGTCATTTTACAGCCCTTAAACTTTATCGATATGCTTTGGGAATATGTTCAGATTCTTAAATATTTACCAGTGTGAAAAAAAAATGACATGACTGTTATTCTTAATCCATTGTTATAGGCAGGACAATGAAGGGGCTTTTGTGAGGAGTGGGTCTCGCTTTGACTGCGTTACTGTTCTGGACCTGATAAAGACACTTGGGGAACCCTGAGTACAGGATGCGGCGAGCGAGAACCGCTCTTCTTCCAACGAGTTCTCATCCTCATTCCTGTGTTTTCTTCCAGAAATTAACAAATGTTCGAATAATGAAAGAAAACATGAGAACTGGCAATCTTCCAGCAAATATGAAGAAAGCTAGAGTCATCCAGATTATCCCATGTAAGAGATCGGCTTTTTATAGAGAAACGGGTGCTGTAAATACACGATTATCCTCAGGTCGCCGCCAGTGCACCCTAGAGCTGCATGTTGACGGCACCACACCTCGGGTCAGGACACAGCTCCATTGGCGTAACTCAAGAAGAGAGGTCCTGCCCCGTTTGGAAACCGGGATTCTGCAAATAATTAACCGCATATGTCTTAAAGAGATAAAGTTTTAACTTTTCGGCCTGTAAAATTCAAATTCTTTCAAAAGCTGTTGAAATGGCCAGAGTGGTAGGTTTTGGTTTTGCATCATTTTGAGCTAGAACACGTTTTTTGGGGTGTTTCCATTAGCCCTCCCTTCGGTTTTGTCGTCTCTTTTGCAGGTGTGTCTGCTCTAAAGTTTCTAGAGAACTTAATGATAGAAACAGCACAGTCCTGCCCTTATAAAGTGTAACGCCCTTATAAAGTGGCTGCAAACAGTTTAATGAATTGGTTTTTTACGTTATCAATGTAAAGTATATTACGATCAGGTATTTTTTCAGGACTGAATTAAATAATAAAATAATACGTAAATAAAATTTAATTAATTCAGCAGTTTCACCTTTTAAACCGACACGCTTTTTGTGCGATTCCTTGCGTAGTCTGGAGCTGCACTGTGACAGCTGTGCCTGAAAATGAACGTTTCAGACCTTGCTGGCCGTATCCTGTATGAATGGGAAAACAGCAGCAGAAAAACGAGCCCCCTCCTCCGCACACTTCCTAAATCCTGGATAGGATCTTTAAGACACTTTGGCTTTCAGATAAACGATTTTGTTGGGTTTGTTCTTTCACAAATGCAGTAGTGGAGTGGTCAGCGTATGGTTAGCAAAAGTAAGAATAGCCTTTTTATTTTTTTCCAGATGATTTTAATAGAGTGATTCTGTCAATGAAAAGAGGGCAAGAGTATACAGACTACATCAATGCTTCCTTCATAGACGTACGTATAAAAAAAATTTCATTTATTAGTTTATATGTATTTAAATTGCAAGTCAAATATCTTGCTGTTGCTGATAAGTCTTTTTAAAGAGACACAATCAACTTGGCTTATGAAGAACGTTAATTTTTTTGTTTGGGTTTGGCTTATGTATTCCAAATGAATGTCTTATCTGGTGTTTCCAATTTTATTTTAAATGGTTGTGTAATTTAAGTATTCTTGTTGTCAGATTTATAAAATAAGGTTTCTATTAAATTCTACAAAACAGTCAGCAGAACAAATTAGCTATACAATTAACATCCAACAGTTCCGTTATCTGCGTTCAGGTTAACGGATGTAAATATGTGGCCTTCTAAGGAAAGGAAAAAGAAAAGTCCATATTTAGCGTGGGGAAAGGCCGTCGCAGTGTTCGGGAGCCGGGATTTACCGGGGCAAACCTGCGGTAATTCCTGACTTTGTTCCCGGCTTCTTGTTGGAACCTGGGCAACACCTTCCACCGTGCCTTGTTTTTATTTAAATGTAAGAATTAATTCTGTCCTTAAGCGCTAAAGCCCCATTACTGGTTGAGGATTGTGGATACTACAGCTGTGAAGATCACATCAGTATGTAAATAGAACTGTAGCTCAAAAACTGAGTTAAATATTAATTCCGTAGTACAGCTAATAGCAGCAGTTGGTATGACAATCTCGATGTGAAAGCCTTTCGGTTACCTGTTACTGCAGAATTTCATCCCTTCAGCCACATCTGTAACAAGTCATAAAACACAACTCAGGGTTGTGGATTTGGGGGATTTTTTTCTTCCTGCGTTTCTGGCAACGGGCAAGAATCGGGTGGACTCAGTGTCACCAGATTTGCAGTCACCGTCCCACTGTCAGGCCGCGCGGCTCGCGGGCAGTGCCCGTTTAAGTAGCGATCTCCTCTCCAACCATCTCCTTCCATCCCTCTTCAGCTGTGCTCACCTGTCGGGACGTAAACGCCTCCTGGTCTTTCTCCGCAGGGCTATCGCCAGAAGGATTACTTCATCGCCACCCAGGGACCGCTTCCGCACACGGTGGAGGATTTCTGGCGGATGGTCTGGGAGTGGAAGTGCCACACCATCGTTATGCTCACGGAAGTTCAAGAGAGGGAGCAGGTACGTGTCCCGCAGCCGCCAGCTCCAGAGCAAAGCGGTTGCTGTTAACACCTGTAAAATACGAACATTAATATTAGATAAATTATTTGTTGTCTGCAGATTCTAGCAATACAAGATTGTTTTTCCCTTTCCTACAATAAGCACTTGCTTTGCTATTTGGTGTGGGCCAGTGTTGCTGCTTTTGCTTGAATTGTCAGAAAACCCATCAAAACTACCGAAAATTATGGTTTGTGAAAGGGCCCGGTTCGCGTTAAAATCACAAAATTGATAGAGATGCCCGACATGGAACCGAGGTTTGGGATTTGGGAACAGCTGGACAAAACTTTTGTGAAAACTTTGCTCCCTGTTCTGCCAGTATAAGCTCCAGTGGCTTATTCTGAACCTCTCCGGGTGCATCATTAATTAACAAAGAGCCCTGTATACCTCCGGGTGCTGCAGTGTGAAGCTTCGGGGTTCAACGCTGCGCCCAGGGGGGTTGCAGTGCTGTGAAATGTTTTTTTCTTGGTGGTTTTGGGAGGCTCTTCAACAACACTGCCTTGCTTTCAGGAGTGACTTATTATATTCTAATCTATTTTAAAGCACTGTTTGCCATCTATGACTCCTAAACCCTTTAAATCTTAGAAGTTTATATGACAGATACATTTTATTACTGTATTCTTGGTTATTAGCCTTTTAATTACTAAGTGTTTAGAACACGTTTATTGTGCTGTGTGACCTCCTTGATCAGAGATTCATGACAACGTAGACGTCCCTTGAAAGTTTTTCCAGTTGTTTACAATTTCCTCTCAATTTTGCAGGAAAAATGCTGCCAGTACTGGCCATCAGAGGGCTCTGTAACTCACGGAGACATAACTGTAGAAATAAAGAGTGACAGTCTGATAGAAGCTATAAGCGTAAGGGACTTCATGGTTACATACAGTCAGGTAATGTTTTTAAATGACATGTGGGGTTTTTTGGGGTTTTTTTTTTTTGCATTTGAAGGCAGTTACAAATACGATTATGTAACTTAAATGCTGGCATTTCTATCTAAAGATAAATGTGGTTAAACAACACCCGGCATTGTAGCAGTCAAGAGGGAGCTTATGGGAAACATTTTTTCTTAAAGCCCCATGAAAATTCTCGTCAGTAAAAGATGATCAAAGTGGGGTGTGGGGTTGGTTTGGGGTTTTTTATGTTTTGTTATTGATGTTTCTCTTTTTATTTTCTACCATCTCCCATGTATCTATAAAAGAAAATTTGATTCAAGACTTTTAAATCCTGTGAAACATTTTACAGCACACGTACTTGCCTCTGCCTACCAGCTCTTCCTTTATGTTTCTTTGCTACGGGCATGATCTGCTCAAAACTGGTCTTGACCTTTTGGGCATGTGTCTCCTCATTGCATCATTTCTTTTGGATCTGATTTGCATTTCTGGGTTTTTTTTTTTTTGGTGGGGGGTGTGGAATTAATTGCAGTTGAGAATATCATTCATTTAACTACTTACTGCTCTGCATATAATTTAGGCCCATGCAAAGCGAAAGGACTTCACATTCAAAGCGCTCTGTGTTTCCCTGTGAAGGAGGGTGGTGGGTTAGGTGTGAATACACAGGATCACAGGATCACTAAGGTTGGAAAGGGCCTGCAAGATCATCAAGTCCAACCACCAACCAACCCCACCCTGCCCGTTAAACCATGTCCCACAGTGCCTCATCCGCACGTTCCTTAAACACCTCCAGTGAGGGTGACTCCACCCCCTCCCTGGGCAGCCCATTCCAATCCCTCACCACTCTCTCAGGAAAGTTTTTCCTAATATCCAGCCTAAACCTCCCCTGCCACAACTTGAAGCCATTTCCTCTCGTCCTATCACTAGTCACTTGAGAGAAGAGACCAACACGTCCTTGTCGGAGTGTTGACTTACAGAATCACAGAATCATAGAATCGTTCGGTTGGAAGAGCCCTTGAAGATCGTTGAGTCCAACCATACCTGCTCACCACTAAACCATGTCCCTAAACTCCGCTTCTGCACGTCTTTTAAACACCTCTGGGGACGGTGACTCCACCACTTCCCTGGGCAGCCTCTTCCAGTGAATTATGTCACATTGGAAAGTATTTGAAACTCAAGTAACAGCATTTTAGATAATATCCAAGCAGCAGTTTTTGCACTACAATCCGGCATCGTTAGAAGTGTTTGCTGCTGCAGATCTAAGAAGTCTGAGTAACTTGTGTATTGTGCCCGAGTCCAGCTAGACTACATCAATGATATTTGAAGCAATATTTATGTTAAAAGGTCTTCTGCAGAGCTGGGAGGAAGAAGGACTGATCAAGCCTTTCTCCTAGTAATGGTGAAATCTTCCAGGCTTCCAGTACAAACCAGTGTCCTCAGACTTCCCATCAACTCGTTCACCAGATGTCCCCTATGGTGGGCACGTTGAAAGCACCCAGCCTTAGCAGAGACCTCGTGTTTTAAACTCCGTGCCTTGCAAGAGTTGATGTTATGTAGTAAAATTGCCAGAATATTGATGCTGTGTCCATACACTATTATAATGCAGTCATGGGAAAGAGCAAGCAAAAATCTCAGGGTAGTTAAATCCTAAGAAGGTTTTGGGGGGTTTTTTGTTTCTTTTTTTTATTTATTTATTTATTTTTTTTTTAAATCCAAAGAGCCTTTGTGCACCCAAACCTGTCTAGCGCTAACTGCATTAGCGTGGTATTCATACCTGTTTGAACTTCTAATGTGCTTTTAATCAGCAAGCAAAAAGACAAGGCAAATAATCAAGTTTCAAAGTAGCAGGTAGTGCGGTGCACAGATGAGCCCGTTTCATGAGTTGGGTTGTTTTAATGGCACTTTGGATTTGGCCCGTGCATGATCAGAGCTTTCGACCATTGGTACTCAGGCTGAATAATCTTTAAACGTACCCTGAGTGCGACCCCGGTGAAGCAGCTGTGCAAATCAAAGGGAAAACTGAAGAGGTAAATTATTGGCATAGCGGATGGGGATTTGGAAACAGAACTGTCAGCTCTGCATGACCAGTGTATTACGGACTGGTTGCAAATAGCCCCCTCCACTATAGTGGTACAAAACTTACGCTGCAAATGTTTAACGTAAGCATTTTTTTTTCATTTTGAGGAAACAACTGGTTAAATCTGTTGTTTGCATGCACGCAGGGTAACCAGGAGAAGCAAAGCAGGCTTGTCCGGCAGTTCCATTTCCATGGGTGGCCAGAAATCGGGATTCCTGCAGAAGGAAAAGGGATGATCGACCTGATTGCAGCTGTCCAAAAGCAGCAGCAGCAAACGGGCAACCACCCGATTACGGTGCACTGCAGGTAAGAGTCGCCTCTCCTTCCCACCATTAGCTACGGGACCGCCTTGCTTTTTCTCCAGGCTGGTTGCTGCTACAGCAGCTTTCCTTCGTCAGGGAGTAGACTGCAGCCTTTAAAAAATACATAAGAATTAAGAAATACAAGAAAATGATTGGGAAAAAAAATAAAAAGAAGAAACACTCGGGTTACATAAAGGATTTGTGACTGGTGTTTTGCTAAATTAGCAAAGTGGATGCCGTAATGGTACCCGTCACGGCTGGGGGAAGATCAGTGCGTTATTAACGTGCAGTGTTAGAATTTTGCACCTCAGTTTTGTGAAACAGGTGATGAGGAAAGTAAAGCTGTAGGTTTATTGTAGGGATGTGCAATAGAGTCACCAGTATAGCACTCAAATATTCTATCGAGTGAAATGCTGCTGGTTTTTACAAACTATCAGAAGAGATCTATCCCTAATCTAAAGTTTTGGGCAGAATGTACTCCTGTCCTTGAAAGCAGATGGGAGAGCTGGGAGGTCAGAGAAAACAATATTCACATTAATGCTAAGAGGAAGCTTGTGTGTGACTTGATTTTTACTCGTTTGTTTGGTTTTTTAATTGTACATTTTCTTGCAGCTGCTGCTTTTTTTTTTTTTCTTTTTAAAAGGCATACATTGGGCTTTTCCTCTGTTTTTTCAAATGGTATTTTTCAGAGCGCAGAGGTGTTTATCCGTCTTTTGAATTAGACCTTTCCCTTTCTGTACTACATGCCAATTTAAAAAAAAAAAAAAAAAAAAAAGAGTAGTAGAAAAACTAGTGTTCTGCCTTTTCCTAATTCAGAAATCACACAATGCTTTTAAAATATTGTAATCTTTATAAATCAATAAAGTTTTTTCTGCTTTCTGGTCAATGCAAAGTCAAACTCAGTGGTTACAGGGACAGGGTCAGCAGGGTTTCAGAGCCCCCAGAAAAGAAGTTCTTATGTGTTCTTTTGGTTATTTAAATAAGACGGTATTAACATATAGAGGTCTCCCATTGCTGTGAACCTCTTTACTGGTTTTTGCTGGACCATGGCCATCTTCTACCAATACATGGAGGTCAAGTTCCTGGCAGCTTTATATCTGAAAACATGTTACATTAATTGCGATATTTCTCTACCTGTCTGAGAAACGCTTGGCCCCCACGTGTGGTAGAGACCCCCTGCGCCCGACCACTGCACAAATAACCTCCTCCAACCTTTTCTCAATGAGCTGGGTAATACAACGCTGCTGCCGGATTTTTCCTGCATTTCAGAGAATATCCATCTGGTTTGGAATGAGTAACTGATTAGTAGGGTTTTTTTAGAAAAAAAAAAAAAATGTATATTGATTTATGTGACACTCAGATTGTTCTTGTAGCATTCTCTCCAGGGAGGCGCACTCAGTGACTATTTGGAAGTATTTTGATAGAAGAACCTGTCTGTTTGCTACTAGAGTTAGAAATAGGACTGGGCATATTAACAGCTGTTCTCTGCAGCGTACACGGACTTTTGTTTTGCTCTGATGTGAGTTTCGGAGGTGCTGTCTCAGTCTCTGAGAACCATGGCTTGTGTCTGGCTGTCTGCAATGTCACCCGTATTTTCATGCGCTGTTGAAGGCGGAGCGACGTTGGGAGCTTGAGCCAGGACTTGGATTTGTTGGTGCTTTGGGACATGATCATAGAATGATCAAATCATAGACTAATCCAGGCTGGAAGGGACCTCTGAAGCCCAGCTAGCCCACCCCCTGCCGTGTGCAGGGCCATCTGCAACTAGATCGGGTTGCCCAGAGCCACCTCCAGCCTGGCCTGGGATGTATCCAGGGATGGGGCTTCTACCACTTCTCCGGGCAACCTGTTTCAGTGCTTCACCACCCGCATGGTAAAGAATTTCTTCCTTATATCTAGTCTGTATCTCCTCTCTCTCAGTTTAAAACCGT
>KL286617.1:40391-58610 GCA_000699545.1 Podiceps cristatus | reverse complement strand
GGGGGCCAGCCGCTGGGCTCAGCACCAATCCGCGGTCACGTGAGGGTGGGTAGAGATGGTTTCTAGATTAATTTCCTATTGAATATGGGGAATATTCAAAACTATTATCATTTAACTCACTATTGCAGGTAGACACTTAACTTCAGCAGTGTGAAAGGTGGTAATGAGAACAGTCTTAGCTTTCCCTCTGCCCACCTTGGAGAGAAAACAGTAGCTAGGGCACCTTGGAAAATAATAAAAGCAAATTAGTTGTTGAAATTGTTTTCTATAGTGTGCAGTACAATTTTTCCTTCAATAGTAAGTCTGTGGTAGGGAGGAAAGACTGCAAATAAAGAGGTTAGTCCTCTGTTTTAGCAGACTGGGGGAAGCTAAAGGATCCTGCTGTTCAGTGGGTGTATGTGAAGGAAAGCTGCTACTTCCCCCTCTGCGCCCGCTGCTGTTCCCATCCGAAGCACGACTTGTCTTTCCCATGTCTCTGCAGTGTCTGGCAGATGAAGGTTGATTGTCTGCACAGGACAGATGCTTGCAAAGGGATTAGTGTCTCAGACTTAAAAAAGGTTAAAAGGCGGGTAAGGATCCCTGTTATCCTGCAGGAACTTTCCTACCAGCACCTCTCACACAGGGTTTCATACTCCATTTGCCTTCTGCAACGTTGTGCGGTTTCAAAGCTCACATCTCAGCAGGGTCAGTCCGTCTTGCAGCAGTACAAGAGAGACCACTTTCCCACGTAACATCTTTACGTTAGATGTCTGGGAGAGGTGCTCCTCTGGCGTAATGCAGCATTCCACCGAGGAGTGCAACAAGGCTAGCTGAATGCTGAACTTTGTTTCCATAAAAAATAGCAGGATCTGTTGCAGACTAATAATAACGCAGTGATAAATGGCAAAAGTCAATACATGCACAGCTACTCATGGGTAGGGGCGTATGGTCCTTGTAGACGATGTCACAGGCTTTTGATACAGCATCTGTCCTACAGAACCCCTCCATTGCCGATCGCGTGGTCCAAACTGTCTGTCGTCTTTTGAAGGCGGGTAAGGGCAACGATGCCAGGAAAGCCAGTGACGACAGGCGGGACAGCAAGGAGTCTGGAAGAGCTCCGTCTGCCACGAGTGGCAATTCAATTTCGTGGTGGAGGAAGGCTGACAGCTTCAGGACAGCCAACCTGAGGCCGGCTGGGAATTTGTCTTAAGTTGGTGGATCTCACCTAGGGTCTGAGAGGGTGTCAGTGTCAGCCGTGATGTGTATCGTCAGGTGTCGAGTGGATTAGAGAATAAGCCTCTTCAGCTGCACACATTTCTTCCTGTGCATAAGAAATCAAAGTAAAGTGCACTGGTTTTGTCATTATCTTTCTGCAATATGTCTCTAACAAAATACTTCCCTTAGAAGCGTGTCTGTCTTTGGGGCTGATGGGGGAATAACGGGTAAGACTTGTAGAACTTGCCGTTTTTGTTGAGGATGCATTGAAAGTTGAGCCCCATTGCAATGTGATGTAGTATTTTAATTTATGCTTATTCACTGTCATGTATCAGAATAGTTTCATTAATCCACATTTTCCCTTTAATAACCACATAAGTACTTCATGGTTCTTGCTATGGATGTATCATTCCTGCAGGTTTGCCACTGTTTTCAGCTCACTTGAGTAGAACTCGTCATAGCTCTTCCTTCTTTACTGAGCAACTCAGTTAAACTAGCATTAATTTAATAAAACTAATATTAACTTAATAGCTGTTTAGCACTGTTGAATGCAGAAATACCTGTTTCAACCAATACAGACTGAGAGTGAGAGAAAAAATGAGGGTAACTATATACTGACCTCTTCAGAAAAATGACCCTAATGCATGGGATAGTGCATTATTTTATGTTTAGTAATTAATACTTGTCTTAAGTCTGGAGGTCCCTGAACATTCTGGAGTAATGTCAAAGAATTAAAACTCTGAATTTTCTTAGTAGCAGAATAACTAATTAAATAATTTTTATAGTGACTATGTACGTGGTGACAGTGTGCTGTCCCACCATTCTCTGGGTTTTAACCAAAAAGCAGCTATTGCTCCTAGAAGACCTTACAGAGCTAGAGGAGTTGGTAACAAGGAGTCAAATTTAATCAGAAGTCAGCTTTCCCCAAAGTTAATGTCTATGTTTCTGGGATTAGTTTATTCATCCACAGGTTTTGTTTCATTTCTGGTTCTTAGTTAAAATAGCCAGTCTAAGTGGAAGGATGTAGTACTGGTGAAGATCACCTATCAACTTCTAATCAAATAGGACTTTTCTAATTTTTTCCCCCTGAAAAATAGTACTTTTCTGGGGAAAAAAAAAAAAAAAAAAAAAAAAAAAAAACACCAACCAAAAAAAACCAAGAACTTGGAAACATTTTTAGAAGAAAATCAGTAACTCTTAAGGACTCTTCTAAAATCTTTTTCTTCTAAGTAAATATAGCTCCTCTAGTAGAGTTCTGTTAGAATTTTAAGTATTAAAAATATAAAATCTAAACAAAAATGCATTTCAATAAGATTCTTTTTGTCCACATAGCAACAATTAAATCTTTGAAAGTCATTATTTCACAGCAAGGTTTTCTCACTTGAAAAGTATTCAATTTGAGAATCAGATCAGACATATAAATGAAAATTTTTTTTTTTTTTTGTCAAAATTTTATTAGATTAGACAGAAATTATTGTACGAGGGTCTCTTAAAAGGCAAAGCGAGTCAATACAAAGACAACCTAGGCTTCAGCATGTTGGAAGAGTTGAAGATTGAGCATAGAAAACTGTTTTTTAAAAGTTTTCTTGCAAGCATTCTGGGCAGTAATATCTGTGTAATATTTAGCAAACTGTTTGTGCTTCTCACATAAACCCTGTTTTCTAGAGTTTTCTGTAGTGGCTCTGCCACGTCTGATTTCTTCACTGTCTTTCATGGAAACAGCTTTTCATGGGAGTACCTACAGTTAAATTCCTGACGCTGTGGATTAAGAGCAAACATGATTTCCTGCCACCAAACTGCCTTTAATGATACGGAACACTTTTCACAGTCATGCATAATTTAAAAGATGACTTAATTTTAGAAATTTTAGAAACTGACATTTTACAGAAAATGGGGTTTCGGAGCGGCTGGGTGCTGCTTCGCAATTTAACACAAACTGTCAGTTTTAGCAACAGTAATTGATGTGTATGGGCATATGTGAGATGTTTTAATGGTTCGGAATTTACCTGGACTGTGGGTTGTGTACTAATTGGATGGTGCCTGCCAGGTTCTCCAGCATCTATTTTTTTCACTGCATTGTGTTGGCCACCTCTGTTCTAGGCTGTCTATACACAACACATTAAGGTACGCTCAGACTCTAACTCTTATTTTCTCCTTTGATACAAGAACCTCATTGGAAAAAAGGTTTAAATAACATGTTATTAGATAATTGCATGCTTGTAAAATTTTTTTTTTGTTATTTTTTCACTAAATATAATCCTTAAAGAAAAATCAAGAATCGATTTAGTATTTAAATCAAAATGACTAGAAATATTACTGGCAGTTCTGACATCTCAGGTATTTCTCCTGTGCATCACTTCAACGGGACACTTGCCCATTAGGGCCCAGATCCAGACACCTCATTATTTTACAAATCATTATTTGATTTTATGCCTTGGCTGGTAACAATCAAGATGAGATAAAAATTTGTTTGCAAGCCAGCAATGGGACACAAGACTGGGGTGTTCCACGGAGTATGTTAGACAGGTCTGTCATGTTGAGGAGACAGCTTTTTTAGAAACAGTTCTTCAGACTTTCAGATATGAAAAAAAATTCTGACTTTCTTCTTGCTGAGGTTCTTAAAGCACGTGACTAGAGACAGGGGAGTTTGTAGTGAGAAATGTCCCTGAGTGCCTGATTCGGTTCAACCTTGGTAACGCAATCCTAACACGAGACTGATGCATCCCCATCTCCAGACCCCTTCTGTTTTGGCTGTATTTCCAGGAAAATTACACTCCTGTGGATATGTATCCAAACGGATTCTGAATTGATATTGAAATTAGGCCTCTTACTTGTTATGGCTTTCAAAAGAAAAATGTTATGAAATTCAGCTATGTTAAGGAAGGAAGGGAAAACGTGTTACATCCGTGGCTCAAAGGGGGAATAAGTCAATGATGGAGAGTCATGGCCTGATGAGCTTACCTTCTCCAGATGACTGAGCACAGAATGCTGCAATGCCATCACTGAAGACTACCAAGACTCCTGATTTTCTTCTCCCTCTTTGGAATTTTTAGATGAATATAACTCTATTGTCCTCACTAAAATAATGCCTTAATTATCAATCTAGGGTTGGAAGAATTTTCTGCTTATAAGTGAGCAACTTCTGATAAAACACTTATGGGAAAAGCCACTTCCCTTTTTATCAAGAAAAGGTATGAACATGAATCTTTTGAATATCTTGAAATGATTTATTGATGATATATTGATTTTCTTCAACAAATGAAAGCTCCCTGATTTCACAAAAATCACAATTTATAACAAAAATATAGGGTGTATTTTTTATTTAGAGAGCACTTAAATAGTTTCTGTAAATAAAGATGAGACCTTCACAGTCTATTAAATGGGAAATCATACTGCTGCCATAGCAATTGTGTGACAAACTATGATTTGGGAAATGAGGAAAGTCTCTCTATTTTGGTTGACTTCGAAAAATATGAATAGTTTTCTTCTTTCACAGGTGATTGTACTGTCAACAGGTTTATTGCAATAGTGTGGCTCAATTCACACCAGCCCTGGAGGAGTATGTCTGGCGGTAGCTGAATTCTGTGCAATTCAGTGATCTTACGGGGGTATTATTTCCAACAGACATTTACTCGCAGCTACCATTTCAGCTAATGTTGAACATGGAAGGTTAGTGAAAGTATTATGTGATAATTAGGTGGTATTTTTAATCCTAAAAAATAGAACTGGTCAAAAAGACGCTATGGCAGCACTTTTCACTGAAGATTTATTTTTAATTAGTTTTCGTTAGATAAGGTGACTACCTTTTCATGTATCAAAATTCTTACATTTACTTAAAAGTACATTCAATAATATCTTTAATAAAAACTGTTTTTAATTTTTAATACATTACAAAAAATCAAGAAGGAGGATAAGAATGACTCAGACTTATCCCGGATAATAATAAATAAATGTTGTTGCTTTTATGATTTTAATACTTTTAATGATTTAAAAATCTGTTCTGGTTATTCTGGGAGAAGCCAGATGGCCAACTAGTGTGTAGCATGTAAATAAAGCAGCAGTCTCATCTACATACTTATAAAAAACCAATTACAGTCTCTGACAATAACTCTGCAAGCAGTTTCAAAAGCCAGGAAAAAGAGACAGGCTCCCCAAAATGTGCTTTGGATATTATTTCCAATTGCATTAGTGGTTTTAAGTAGAAGGAACATGGAAATTGATGTGTTATATGATAGAGGAAAGTGTTATGGGTTTGCTTCAAAAAATCCTTGACAGTGTTTTCGGGCCATACCCATGGACCCCTCAGAAGTCCCGCAGCCACCATGGTGAGACACAGGGACAGCTCTCTCTGCCAAAGACCTTGCTTTATTCTGCATCTGTCTTGGTGCTATTTTGTTCTCTTATATGGAAATCAAAATATGTAAATGGTGTATGGGAATGGTGTATGGAAAAACAAAACAACAGCCAAAGTATCATTTAATTTCCTACTGCACAAGGCCAGTAGCTCTTGCTTCCCAGAACTGCAGACCATGGCACGTCAGCTTGTACATCCTCCTGAGATGTGCCTATGGCTTTTGTTTATTGTCAGCAGGGGAAAAATGTTTTATGTGTATTGCTATAATATAGAAATATAAATACCATCAACAATTCATTAGTAATGAATACTTTAGCATTGGTTTTGTATGTTGGGTTGAAGGGGTTAGGTCTGTGCTTGACAGTTCTGTCCAACATCAAAAGTGCAGGAAGAGCTCTCTGAATATGTGATTTTACCCTTTTTTTGCTGGAGCATATGTTTACAAAAGCTAATATCAGGAAAGGTACTTCAGCTTCAGTTAAACCAATTAGGCCAGTAAAGCAGACCAGTTTGTATCTGTCCAGGCAGTCCCTGAGTAAACTGGAACTGGAATCAGGATTAAGGAGATCCCAAAGAGGAGCAAGTCCAAATGATTGTGGCTTTCACATCCTGAGGGTGGCTTAGGGTATCGCAAGATGCAGTCATTTACTTCCAAATTGCCAGCTTGAATTTTGTGGTACAAGGAAACATTGCTGAGTCCCAAGGAGAAGACTGGGTAAGAAGAAGCTCTTTTGGAGCAAGAGGGCTTATCTCATCTTATACGTCTTCCATTCTAGCCAGCAGATCACTGAGGATGGTTCTTGATTTGATCCTGCCAGAGATTTTCCCTCTTTATTAATGTATGAATACAGAGATTTAATTAGACCATATTCTTTATTTTACTTCCCATACTGTCAGCAACGAAAGGTGCAAGTAGAGCAGATCATAAAATACATCGTCTCGAGGAGTCACTTCATCAGCTCTGCTCTGCAGGGCATGGAGCAAGGTTACAGAAAATGGACAGCACAGGGGAGGGTAAGGAGAAGGGAATAATAGATACGCTCATCGTTGTCTTAGATTTGCTCCTGTTTAACTCAAAGGTAGTTTTAACATAGTGAGACTAATTTTGGCCTCTTTTGCAAACACTGTGCAGAGTGCAGTAGATAATAATGTGGATAAATGGCTAAAGGAAGGACCTTAAGTGGCAATGAAGCTTGATGGCAATGTCTTAGGTGATAGTAATGCCTTGTAAAGTTTTTTACCTCTAGGTCACCGCTCCAAATCCAGTCTAGGTCATTACTGACACAAAGCCATTATCATCTCATGAATGTCATCAAATGGCACTCAAAATGTTAAGTCTCCTGTTCTACAGTCGATAGATGAAAAATCGTTCCGTCCACTTTCTGTATGATCAGTGAATGGCTCATTGTATCACTCTTCACTTGTAAGGTCTAATTTTATCACATCTAATAAAAGATATCAGCTGTCAAGGATACGTCGATATCCCATGGCTAACCAGCCATCATCACTTGAAAGCTCATAGTCTGTAGAATAGGCTGAACAATTTATTTGGTTTGTGTCCAATATAATTTTCTTACTGTCATTTACTTATGTTAACATTTCCCCTCATTTGATCTACTGTTCAAGTCTTTCAACTCAGTAGGTATTTACTGCCAGGGGGTAAATAATTAAACTCAAAGAATAGTTTTCTTTTCTTTGTATCTTCTGTTGTTATTTGCAGAGGTGGTTGGAGGGAAGCAGTGTTGGCTTTAGCAATATATTATGTCCATCCTGTGTTTCAAGATAGAGCTAATAGTGACTGTTAGTCCAGTTACAATCATGTTAACACTTAAAATTAATACAGAAAAGCCTTATTAATAATATATTTAAAGTTGTTATATAAGAAAACTTACTTTTTGTGTGTGTGTGTGTGTGTTATATTCTTCTGACATCCTTCTAGATGCAAATGTCAACTGCTTCAGTCTTCATGAAGAGTGATGGGGAGGGGCATTTCAGTGATGTTTATGGTGGGGGCTTTCTTCCTTCTCTGTCTTGGGTCCACTTGGGTTCATCACTATATATTACCATTTACCTTGCGTCGTTATTGTCTTTACCGTTTGCGTTGCATCTCAGAGCTTGAAAACTGTACTACAGCTGCTTCAGCCTCATGAGATGTGAAGGACGATGGTTTATTACCTGGTGGCAACCTGAGTTTGTCAGGCCTTGACCACATGCAGCCTTCACAGAGCCAAGGCAGGTGAGACATGTTTACTGACTGGTGCTGAAGTTTTAAATAATGCTATCAGTTAGAAAAGTCCCTCCTGAAGCCCTAGTCCTTTTGTAAAGGTGACACACCTTTGGGCCAAGGGGTCACTCTCCATTGCCTAGAGAAGAAATAGAGGACAGACAACTGGAAATAATAGTGAGGAAGGAGCCAAGGTAAGATATGAACAAATTATTATCTCTTTAAAACTGGAGTGCTTAAAAGACCCAAACAAAACTGAGATGAAAACTAGTAGGATTTTTTCACATGAAGTAGCAAAAGCCTGTGAAGAAGGTTTTTTTTATTTTCATTTTTTTTTTTTTTTTATCCAGAGGGATTCTAAAGTCATTTTTAAATAGGATTATATTCTCAAGCCTTACTTTTCCAATTTCCTTCCCTTTTAGCACTATTTCTACAAAGGCTCACACTGGTGTGACTAGAACGATTGCTTTTATAGACAGCATGCTTCTCCCCATCCAAAGTGCAAGTACAACTGAAAATGGAGAGCTATTAAAAGCCTTGTTCCAAATTCAGGTGGTGAATTGTATGTTGGCTGTTGGAAAGGAAGGACATTTGAGGTAAGTGGGTACTTCCCTTGTCATATAGAACAAAACAGGTTTTAAAGTAGAAGGCAAGGTCTCTGTGCAAAGCGATGCTTGGGAAATCATTTATGAGTTCAATTGTGCATGCAAAATAAGGTTAATATCTGTGAACTTTGATAACTAGGTCTCTAGATAACAGTTCCCATGCAAGTGTAATGTCGTTTCTGTAGGACCTGCACGTACATAAAATAATGAGTGCTCAGATGCCCTTTTCCATCTGCATTAGCTACAAGCAAAAGGGAGATGGGTACATGGGTTTGTACCACTGCTCTTGCTTCAGAAAAGTAGACAGTAAGGAGAGAAACAAATCTGGCCGTATGCTATTAGTTGCCAGTCTTTGGTAACTGATAGGTATACTTCTTTTGGTACAAAAAGCAGTAAACCTGCAAAGTTACAGATTTTTTGCCCAGCAGTGACAAGAAACACAGAGCAGGTAAAGAGGAGAAAGCCATACTTGCCTGAACACAATTCCACTTAAGTTTCCCCTTTGTAAAAGGAAATTAAAGCAACTGTTAAAATTAGATGATATTTTGATTTCCCTAGTTATATTGGATCCTGCTTCCAGGTTGTCCAAATGTGTTAAAAATCAGTCTGATAAGCTGTTCTGTGGTGCAAGTGGCTTCCTTTATATTCGCTGTAATAACAGGCCGGTGCTAGCCTGGGCAGGAATCACACGCATTGCCCGATGCTCCCGTTACCCCAGTTTCCCTCTCAATGAGTCACTCAGATAAGCTCTGCTACGGGTGAAGTGTGATTTGAAGCTATGGTAGGTCAGAGAGGTCGTTCTTTCTCAAATGTGAAACTATCCTTTTTCAGTAGACCATCACAGCCACCAGCCTGTCCAAAACAACTTCCCAGCTGCATAAAGAGAAATAAATAAATTTGAGATTACTTGGAAAAATCTGGGGGTGGGGGGCTGTGTCTTGTGGTCAACATGCGAAGATCCTAAAGTCTCTTGCAAACCTTTTCTGCATTTTTTAAAAGCACAGCTCATTTTATTTTGTTTTAACTTGAACAGCTTCTTCTGAAAGATTTTATATATATACATATATAAATAAAAGAATGGAAAAAAAGGCAGAAGCTGAAGCAATTTCCAAGAAAAAGCAAGAGGAGGATGATTTACTGTGAGCTGTAATGAGAAATAGACTCCCCGTTTCATAAATTCAGCGTAAGTACTGGTGTATCTAACTCAATTGATGTCTTCTGCTGAAGTGCCACACGGCTCAGAGTCCATCCTCCCAGGGGAGACTGCACAGATTGCACTGGGGTTACTTAATAATAACAGGCAAGCTGGCAGCGAGGAGAGAAAAATCACTGCGGCTTGTTGAACTGTGGGTAGAGAACCACTCACGGTTCAGAGCTGAGATCCCCCAGAACAAATGGCAAAAGTCTTGCCATCCCTGTCATCAAATCGGGAAGAGAACGCAGTCCCGTGCAGCGCTTCTCGTTAGATCCCGGGCAGTACGTGTGCAGCCCTGTGCAAGATATTGATTGAGAAATACAAGAGCTGGATTGCAGGATGAGAGCAGAGAGATGAGTGTCAAGGCAGAACTACGAGCAGGTTCGTTTAACTCAGGAATTGCCATTGCCCAGTTGGAGTCTCCAGGAAAATCAAGTATTTTTGAAAAATCAAAGTAAAGATTGCTGAAGATGTTTGTTTCTGTGCTTCAGATCAGAGGGAATATGATGGTTTGTCTTGGTAATGCTCTCCAGGATGTTTTTCACAATATTGAGAACTGTTTTGCCTGAAGGCATGAATTTCAAATGAGTTGTATTCTAATATTGAGACGTGGTGCTGGGTCTCAGGAAAAAGGGAAGAAGAGGCAGAGAAATTCGGTAATGTAGATAAATAGAAGAAAATGAGATCTACATGAGAAGTTTTATTAAATTTGGAATTGGCTGCTGGACCTGAAAAATATAGCTAAGTAAAAGCATGAAGTTAACTAAGGGAAAAATGAGTTTGAAGCAAGAACAGAACTCAAATTCATCTTTGCCAGAGAGGCAGGAGGCTTACTGTGACCTTGAGAGCTGTTGTAAGTGCCATTCATGTGCAAGCCCTACAGCGGTGCAAGAGAAACCTTTGCAAAAGGCACCTATTATTTTTATTTTGGTGCATTTAACACGGAGCTGCTATGTACAGTGTGTTGCAATTTATGTTAAGTCTATAATCCAGTCTGCTGAGAAACTAGGTAGACTTAACTGGCATGGGAACCCAGGCTCCCGAGGCCAATGTGTTTCTGCTGTCTAAAGCAACACCAATCTTTTCAGGGTGCATCGTTGAGGGCAATTGGACATGTTATTTAGACTTATTCTTTAGATGCTTTTAAAGCTTACTCTTTAGATGTGTTGTCACAGGGCCTTGGTCAACGGTGATAACTTACAGGTGATAGCAGCTGGGAAAAAAATAGTGGTAGCAGTAGTAGGATTTCTGAACTGATATATGCATAGATTACTGCTCTGCTATGACTTGCTTCCTCTACTGGTTGGCATAAAGGTCTTCTGCTTTTGCTGTTAGGCTAAAGAAATCATCCTTCCCTCATGGGCAAGCATCCCTGTTCCCCGGACCAAAGGCGGCCCGTGTCCCATCAGTATGGCGTGGCTGAGCATCTCTGAGCAGGCGTTCCCCCGGCTCAGTTCAGATTGACTTGGGAAGGAGGTGCTGCTGGTATGTGCAGGATCATAAAATAATTGAGGTTGGAAAGGACCTCGGGAGGTCACTGAGCATAGCCTCCTGTCCAGTGCTATATGCTCTCCATTGCTAATGATCAGGCCGTTATCCTTCACTGTTATGTGCTGAGGGAGATAATACACTAAATGCGTGCAGAATAATATAGTGACACTTTAAGAAAAATGCCAGACGTGTAACCCTCCTGTTGGGGCACACTTCCCACTAACGAGATATTCAGTAGTGCTTTCTTGCTGCTATACTTCATCATGCTGATCCTCTATGGGCTCATTTTTTGCTCCCATGACCTATTTTTTTTTCTTTCTGTCCTGTCACAGACACCGTGTATCTTTTTTTTTTTTTTTTCTTGTCCAGAATCTCCATTTTTTGCCTGCTAGTTAACTGTAATTATACAACTTTTTAATGAGTTTTGATTCATTGAAACATGTTTTTATGTGACTAACAGTAATGCCCCTGCTGGTCTAATTTTATATAGTATATTTAATTGAGACCCCTTTTGCAAGTACACAGTTTGCAAAAATGTGTGGCAAACAGGGTCCCTAACCATAAATAGTGCATTATTCCCACTCTTCTGGTTAGATTTTTATTTGCATTACATTAATTTTTTCCCTACTAAAATCCCGTCACGTACAGTTTAACCACTCCAGCAAATTAATTCACACTGTATTTAATGCTACATACAGAAACGCCTTTATGGGTCTTCTAATTGTTCATTTCAACCATTCTAAAATTAGTTCCTTTTTATTAATTGGGGAGTCATTGCATTCTTGAGAAGACAGAAAGCTCTCTTGCAAACCACATTAACTGGACAGATGTTCTGAAATAGGTTAAATATTACCCAGTAAGTGCTGATACAGCTCATCAGTCACGTCACTGTTTTTTTCCATAATCTAATACAAGCTATATGGTAGTATGAGAAAGGCAGTCTCAGAAGTGATGAACTGACATTATAGGGAATAGTTTTATGTTTAGGGTAGATTCATGCTTTAAAATAACTGGAGCAATTTTGTTATCCATGATCAGAGAATGAAAACCCCCTTCCTCATAACTGTCAATGATGCCATGCGAAAGGGGGTTACTCGCTTTGTATTTCATCGTTGGTTTGCCCTAGAGCTCAAACACTTTGCAAAAAAACCTCGGTATCATTTTATGGGTGGCCAAAGGAAAGCTCAAGCAAAGGAAGCAGCTACCTGGGCAAAATCATCCCACATACACCGAGTATGTGGATAAAAGGGCAGATTAAGACTTTCAGGAGTTTGGGCCTCCCCAACCTAGCCTAACTACATCCTGGAAATAATCATTTCATTAACTGAATCATCTCTATCCCTCCCTTCAAATATATCTTATCAGCAATCCATTTAGTGGGATAAGAGGATCTTGGGACATATATTTACATACAGAGAGATAAAAAGGCTTATATAACCCCAGGAGCAGACAAGAGATACCTCACAGACAATTGCCAATGTTCCCTTCCTAAAGTCTTCATAATAGTCTTTCTGCTGTGTCTGCAGCTACACGATAATAAAGGAAATGGTACAGGTATCCTGACAGCCAATTTCAATGACCAGAAGGCAAGAAATGCCAAGTTTCCTTATTTTAACAGCTAGATGAATGATGTTTGATCAAAGAACAAAATCTGAGTTATCATGCTTCTTAACTAACCCATCAAAAATGGCCTCAGGAAATATCTGGATCTCTTGATTGTATAGCGGGATGTTCAAGACCATTAAATCTTTTTCATATATGCTGCAATAAAATGGAGTTCTGAAGGCTTCCAAGACCAATCATAGCATGAGCAGGCAAAATCCCAAGTATTTAAAATCATGTACACAACAACAGGACTTGAGCAATTAATTTTCAGTCTTTAGTCACTGCGTGTCTTTGACAAGCCTGCTTGCTGAGTCAGCGTTTCTGTTCTCTTTGCTTCCTTGATTGAGGCTTTTGCATAGAATTTGCATAACCCTCTACATCTGACGGTACGTGGCCAACATTAGCTGCGACAGCAGGCTGAAAGATAAAGCACTGAAGTTTAGGACAGCCATTGACATCTTGATTGATTTTCATATTTACTTCCTGAAAGATGTGTTCCCAGTGTGAGACCTACACTGCTCTCAGAGGGGCAGGTTGGGTTTGGATGGCATGGAGTTGTCTTGGAAAATGGGCCTCTATGTCATTATGGTGCTGGTAATGTAAAGTGTTACTTCCTGAAGGATGATCCTAACTCCATCCCCCAAAGGTATGTTGCTGTCTTGAGGAGTTCTCTGGAAATCTTTTATGAAATATAGAGCCCAAACTTCATCAGTATTAGATGGTGATAAGATCTCACAGCATGATGGAGGGAATGTTATGGGCTTCCAGATGGAGAATGCCACAGCAGAGCTCTGATGAGCCCAAGCAGCAGGAACACTGAGGCTTTCAAACTAATAGGTATGTGAAAAGCCATTGATTCCAATCATATTAAGGAAGAAAAAAACAAACCAAAACAAAAAATATCCTGAAAAGTAAATATTGCAGAGATTTGTTTTTTTTTTTTTTTTTTCTTGGCAAGGTCACTTCTGCACTTCACATTTGCTCTTGAGAAGTTGGACTTGTCACTGAGTATAACAAGCAGGACCAAGAGGGCCAGTTTGGTGAGGACTCTGCTTCAGACAGATGAGCAGCTCTAGGAAACATTGCAAAAAGTTACCCCTGAGAGCCGCATTAGCTCCAAGAAAAGTCACAATATGCTATCAAAATGTAGCACCCTGGTGCTGTAATTGGTGCTGTAATGGACAATGATGCCATAGTTATAGCCATTATCTCCCTTATCAGCTACAGCACTGAGATCTTTATTATGCTTATCTTTTGGAACTTATATACTTGTTCATGAAGTACTTCTACAGAGAAGTTAAAAAGCTGTTTAAGCAGTTTTCACAGCTCAGGGTTTTTGTAATCAGATGAATTTTAACAACCATGACTGTATTTTGAAGTTTCCCATATTGGGAAAAAAATCGTGTTTACCTTACAGAAATAACAGTTCTGAAATTGGTCACACTGAGTGTCCCTGCAACTGAATGCAACTCCATTAACATTAATGAGATTTCCTTCTCCTTTTTCTTCATGGCTTTCCCTTAGCAGCTAAGTCATGAACTCTCCAACCACTCAAGATGGAAAAAACTCTATCTGCTTTGTTTACAAAAAGCTGAGCAATAAATTAATTAAATCACATTATGGAAAATGAGTCTGGTAGTATGAGTACATTTTGATTAGCTGCACGATCAGAAAAGAAAAACAACCAGAATAGTCACTAAAGTTGTTGAGATTTATTTTTGCCATGAACACTTCAATTTTCTATGAAAGTCAGAAGCAAACAAGACATTTGAACCATTTCAATCCACTCTAAATCAGAAACTACAGTCTCTGTTGGCATCTCTGTATTTTATTATTGTGTCAAAAATTAAGTGAGAAGAATTGGAATGAAAAGAGGAACCCGAATTAACAAAAACCCTGTGTGTCTTGTGTGTTACAGAAATACATTTTCCCTGACTCTAAACAGGCGGTTCAAAACCCCCAGCAGGATTTCGGCATTAGCTCGCAGAAGAGTAAACGTTTGCTCGGCTCCGTTTTCAAATACTTCTAGCATTTTGACCACTCATTTGAAATCCTCCAGTGTTACTTTTAACTATTCTGCTTTCATGGTGTGTTGAAAGAAATGATAGAGGTATTTGTGACTCTTTTGGCCAGTTGTGCTGCTGTGCCGTCCCATCTCTGTGGGATTCCGAACAGGTGGAAAAGGTTTCGGGTCCAGCTTGCACATCAAGGTATGGCATGCTCAATAGTCGCGGCAACTGGGTAATATATGCTGAGTCCGTGAAAGGTCCATAGCATATCCGCTATTTACGGTTAGAGATCACGCAGGTCAGAAAATGTTCTCCAAAAGCCCTGCTGCTGCGGCAGTACAAAGGCCAAAATCCACAGGAGGCCTTCAGGGGAGGCGAAGGACATCGTCGTTGCGTTGCTCCACTGTCGTGGCAGGGAATTTTTAGGTGTCCAAATGATCTGAGAAAGGTCAGAGGGGCAAGAGAAATACTTGTACACTATTTTCATGCCGTGCTTTAATACATGATTTGAGATGTCACATTTTAGAGGAAGCGGCATTAGAGCGTAGAGTCCTTCATTGAAAATTGGAACATTTTGATCATGTGCGCAGCTAATTAAAGCAGTGCGACCAGAGTATTTTCCATTACTAAAGCCAGAAGTGTTTTGCTTGACTGCACTTAAACCAATTTTGTGTGCCTATGATGCCGACATCTTCAAATGAACGGAGAGAATTTTAATCCAGCAGGATAAAATTGATAACTTTTATAATGACATAATTATTACTGCAAGTATTAACAATATAAGTACTGCATTTCGTTGAACCAACATTTTTTTTAGCCTTAACCCTACAGTGCTCAGCTACATTGGATCACAGTATCTTTGATATTATTTTAAAATTCAATTTAAAATCTAATTCATTATAGGTGAACTACCATTCCTGAAGGGTTAGCTGCCATGGTTTCCTTATTCAAATCACACTATGACTTCCAAATTAGTTGCTTAACCTTCTCTGTACTTGCAATTGAAATCAGAATTTAAATTTCAGGAATAGTTTTCTGTAACTCATTTGGAAAATCATGGCTTCTAGGTTTTGACCATTACACAACTTGTGTCTTCTTCGTGGACATTAAATACACTGGGAAGGTGAGAAGTCCCGTGCACCCAACAAGAGCTGTGTTCTCCAAAGCCGCTCTATTAACTGCGGGGCAATAAGGTTACTTATAGTGTAAATCACTGCTCAGTGTGAGTAACAGCCCGGCCCTCAGGTTTGCACTACTCTGCAATAAAGAAAATCCCTGCTGATCTTGTTCACCCGAGGAAAAGGGGTTTGAGCATCACCAAAAGTTCAGGAGGAAGAGACTTAGGAAGGTGTACAAAAGGGTTCCTCTTAGCCTGGGTTTTATTTTTTGTAAGTGGATGACTGTGTTAAGCTGTTTTTTTTTTTTTTTTTTTTTTTTTTTTTTTTCCCCAGTGAATGGATATTTCATAGTTCTTTTTCAGAGAACAGCTCTTTCCAGGCTTTAGAGAAAAGGATGCAACAGTGGAAATGAATCAAACAAGGGGTATACATGCAAGATTTCTCCTATCGATGTTCTTCAGTTGAAACCTGTATTAGCTAAGGTTATTTGTTTCCTAATCATGTTCTAAAATATGCTTGCAAGCTTTTCTTTTTTAATTGAATTTGTTATTATATTGCATGGTAGCCAGTTTTAAAATAAGGTGCTCATTAAGTCTATTAAACATTGTATCGTTGGGTGAAATGGTTGTGTAAGCAGGATGTGTTTAGCAGCGCTTTTAGGGGGTACAGCTGGAAATTTCTGTTAGAGGTTTTGCGTGATTTATACATGGACTAGTGGATGCATAGTAAGAGCAGAGCTGGAAAATACTCTCAGGTTCCTGCCTGCTTTCTCCATTTTCAGCTCAGCAGAAGAGAGCCTGAGCTTTTCCCTGGGGCCTTCCTTTGAACCGGTTAACCGTGTTGTTCCTGCGTGGAGGCTCCGAGGAGAGGCTGTAGATGTTTCTCCAGCCCCGCCGCCGGATGCTGCGGGCAGCCCTGCCTCCAGGCGCCATCCCCGCTGTCCCAGCAGCGCTGGGCTAGCAGAAGGCTGCTACCAAGAGCCTTTCTGCAGCAGCCTCTTTCCTCATTCTTTTTGACAACAGACAGAAAAAATTTAATTGGGATTTTAATATCTGGATGTCTAAATCAGGATGCTTCAATGATCCAATTTTATTTTTTTTTTTCCCCAAAGGAGAGCACAGTTGTAGGTCACCTTTACCCTCACTGGGTTGGGTCATGAAGATGTTTTAAGCTAAAAAACCCCAAAACTCAATACCAAAAAAAAGCCCACCCAAAAAGCTAAAAAGGCAGTATGTATGGAAAGGGTCTCTTTCACAATCTTAGGACAAAATCAGCTGAATTTTAAACAAGAAAATTACTATCCATATTTTATTAGCTGAAGTAATGAGGGTGGAGAGAGATTTAGGTGGCACTGCCTAAATCCCAAGGTAATTTATCCACGGGTTAACAATTTTCAGTGGAAGATACCTCCAGTAAGAATGTAAATCAAAGGAGAGCTAAGAGAGAAAAGCTGCATATCTTATATAATAAGATTGCTGAATGGGAGTTACAAATGTTTTAGCATAAGTATGAAATTATTGGAATAAGTGAGACATGGCTGAATAAAAAAAGTGATTGGGGATTTAAAACATCAAAAGTTTACTGGAAGGATGTACAAAATGAAATAAGAGACATGGGGATGTTATTGGTAAGGGATTATGGAGCCTTGCAGAGAAATGATGTATGTATTTAGATGATATGGCAGGGACTTTGCATTGAGGTTAAGAGCAGTAAAAGCAGAGAGATGGGTTTGGTATTTTGCCATTAGTCTCCAGTGCATGAACATCAGGAAATGTTTTTATAAATGTAATAAACAAATAGGTTAGTGCATTACCTGCTGATTGAGGTTGATAAGGTGTGTACTTACAAAGGAGCAAATTCTAATATGGATTTGTACCCGGAGTACTCTGTTCAGTGGGAATAGCTGCAGAGTCAAATACTGCATAGCAAGTGAAATGGAGAAAACAGGCTCCCATTTTTCAAATGCAAATTGAATATTATCCTTATCTACTTGCTTTTGAAAATGTCACTACATAGTATTAAAACACTTAGCTTCAGACCTGTAGCAAGCCATTGCCTGCAAACAATAAGCTTGGGGTAGGGAAGAGGGCAGTCAAATGATGCAGATCTCCAAGTCACAGGCCATTTCTCCTAATATTCATGAACATATTTCTCCTAGCAGGTAGCTAGTTGAGAGCTCTTGTAACACCCCTTTGTTCTCAAGACTGTCAGATATTTAAGTCAACATTAATGCCAGTAACTTGCCTTCATGTTGCTTAAAGTCTATCACTTGCTGGAGAAATGCCTGTCTTTATCATCTCAGGTAGAAAATTAATTGGTTTTCTGTCTTGTAGGCTAAGGGTTTACTTGATTTTTAGGATTCTTTTTCATTGAGTTCGATAACCAATTGTTGCAAGCAGAATTATAGCATGTGCGCGTGTGTAT
>KL286617.1:26054-39779 GCA_000699545.1 Podiceps cristatus | reverse complement strand
AATTTAGTATATGGTGGCTCATATATACAGAAATAAATATAGGTAGCTATGTATACAGGATTACTGGTTAACTGCTAGCAAAATTTCTCCTTGAATAACTGTATCTATCTTTCTTTTAGCATATTTGTATAATATGAGAGTTTACTGTCGTGCACTCCATGCGTTAAGTCTTGGAGAAAAATTTTAAAGTCAGCGATTTAAAGTCAAAGCTTGGTGTTCATGTAAGAATTACTGTGCGTTTATTATGTAAGAATAATGATGATAAAACCGGTAGCCATACTGAAGGAACATTTCAATTCTTTGTGCTCAGAACATACTGTAAGACAACACTCTGGTGCAAAATATGTAAGTTATTTTGCTTAACAGGACTTACTGGGCGTAGAGGCACTGCTGTGCATCCGCCATCCTGTATCCCACTGGAACAGGTAGACTGTTACAAATAACTTGTCCCTACACAAGTGGGGGTTTTCCTGATTTGGGTCAGTTTTCTGAAATCACAGCTGTACTGCTGCTCGCGAAGTTAATGTTGTCAGTCGGCATGGTAGTGGGAACGCTAAACTTCCTTGAGTGCTTGTTGTGTCAGCTGTCCAATACCAATGTATTTTCCTGTGCCTAACATCCTCGCTTTCATTTCCGGATGTTGTTTAGTAAGGGACCATGAAAACTGCAGCAGGTTTATTGGATTGATTTGGTTCCTGAATGTAAGGAAAAGCGATCTGCATCCAGCCATTGTCAGCAGGCATAAAACTACAATATTTGGTTCCATCCAGTAGTGAATTATACAAAAAACCTGGATTATTTGGTGGGTGTTGCAAAGGTAAAGTCAAAGCAGACATGTAAATCGGGTTGTCAAATGTTCCAAAGGGTTTGAGTGGTGAGATTGTTTGTTTGTTTGTTTTAAAAGGACACTTCACAATCCCAGTCCCAGATTCTCACCTGATACCAAACAAATAAAGTGATAATGATTTGTACGAATTACAGCTGCATCCCTAGACATTTTACAGAGAACATGGCAACGCTGCACAGCATACAGGCTGCTATTAATTGCAGGCAAGCTATCGTTTTTATTTGTCTAGGAATTAAGTCTATCACTTTTATCTCCCATTTTTCTGTTGGTTGCCCGATCTGTGCATAAACTCTTCCACCACTTGCCCCTGCTTGCCTCTTGTTTGCCTTTCAATTGGCTTGCCATGGAGCCGGGCATTGATCTCTCTTGCATCTTCTGAATTTCATTTCTTACATCACTTGTCCTGCCTGTTCAAGCATGTCACTCCCTTGTACTAATTTGATAGCAGTTGTTTTAGCAAAATCAGCTGGTAACAACCTGTTCCTAAACCTGCTGGTTTCAGACATGAAACATCTGTTCCTTTTCTCCTTTTCTGCTTTACCTTTGTTATAAACCCATTCGTATTAAATGATTGCCCAATCTGTCCGTCCACTAGGCTCTTTTATAATCACAGAGAGATTTGCCACCAGTTTAGCTCTATGTTCCAGCCACTTCATTGTCTTGCTTTGGGAATTAATCTCTCTATGCACTTTAACTTCTCCTTTTCTTTCTTGCTTTTCTTTCTTGCTTATTATTTTCTGTAACATGCATCATATTAAGAAATAAAACCTGACTATGGCCTTTCAAACACTATAAATGTTGATATTCTGTGCTTTCCTTTGCTTGGATGTTGACTTATGTGATGGCTCATACCCAAACCTATGTGAGAATACCTGTTCTGCCCCCTGAAGTATCTTTATAGATGGTGACAGAGGAACTACTTTAAAAAAGGAGATAACAATTCAGGAAAGAGGTGAACTTATCGGTGAGTTTTATTTGAGTTTCTTTCAGAGTTTCTGCATGATCTCAATTTACTGGATGGGGTAATTTGAACAATAAATATGAAAGTCTCATAAACTACATCCTGCAAGAACAGAAGAGATTTGTGTCTGGCGTGGTACGGGAAGATTAGTACAAGATGGCTCAGAAAGGGAGCGATTAAAAGCTTTCAGGACCTCTTCTTAGCCTCCCTTCTATCTATGGCTCTATCAATATTATGGATTATCAAAAGGCAAAATTGGTCACCGCAGAGATATCACTCAAAAGAAATGATGCATTTTGTTCAGCTTGAAAAACTGTTCAATCTAAAAGAAATAGGATTTTAAGACCGTCTTTTTGGCAAACTAATCTATATTTCTTGTGTGCAGGTACTTTCTTTTGACATGTTTGTTCTTTTAATAGGTGTTTAAGGAAAAAGTTGAATTCTAAATGTGGTAGAATAATAGGGAGGTATTCCCTGGACATAAAAATCTCACAGCCGACAAGTGGGGTGGGAAAATGTTGAGCTTGCCAGCTAGCGAACGTGGGATGCGGGGGGTTCAGACAGGGGGGTCCATGCCTACAGCCAGGATTTGAGCATGTGACAGAATCCTGAAAATCCATTTTTAGTTTTCACGTTGCCATGTGGTCTCTGTCTTGCTAAGTAAACCTTGCAATGCTTTCCCAGGATCCCGTCATCTAAGCAAAAACTCTAAAAAATATTTTCTGTATTTATGACGAGTGTGTTGTGATTATTTTTTCTATCTTTTAAAGGTCTCCCTTTTTAGACCAAAATTTTCAATTAATTCTTTCCAGTTTGATCAGCATGCGTGTTTGAATGTTAGTGATCAGACATCATTTTTAGCTTTTACCAGATGTTGCCCTGTTGCTTCAGTTTATCTGGCCACAGTATGTTTTTATAAAAAGAGGTTAGGAAGCATTTTCTGGATTTCCATCTCTGGTGTGTATTTCTAATGTGATAGAAAATCTGCTGTTTCAAAGTTCAGAAAACTGGTGTAATTGCTTAGGACTTCATGTAGCTTTCCAGTGCCTCAGAAGAAAAACAGCACATAACTCCTGTTTAGAAATGATAAATATATTCTGTATAAGCTCTAAAACCAGTATACCAGACTCTTACCTCTGCATGAATTATTTGATGTGTTTATCTGGATTCCTAAAAATTGACAATTGGCTGAAGTGTTACCATGGTGAAATAGGAATGAAACAAAACAGATGAAAGTGGTAAAGTAACAAATGGATGTGATTTTTTTTTTCTTTCATTTGACCGAGAATTACTGTATTATCTGAAAGTTTTGTATGTACTCAAAGTAAATGAATGTGAGATTTAAAAATCAATTATTAAAAACAATTGGAGTGGGATTAATATTCTAATTCTGTATCTTTTTCTTTAGTTTAATAGATTGGGATTTTTTTTTTTTCATTTTTTATGTCTGGTCAATATGGCCCCTTGGAGATGCTCTGAGCATCTTATTGGCAAGATCAGGTTCCGGTGCTCTCCAAGAGGGAAAACTACAAAGCTTGTGATCCATTTAAATCCCACGATGCCAGCAAAGCGAGGTTTTCATAGGATTTAAGTGGTACGTTGGGCCTTCTGCATGGAAATCAATTTTACCCGAAGGGCCGAGTCTGCAATGTTTCTGAGGGATCAGACTCATCTTTTTGAAGGCCCCTGTGCTATGTTTCCTGTGCTCCTTTTCCATCAGAGTTCATGATGCCCAGGGCGTACAGTACAAAGAGAAGGAAGAAAACACACCTGGAATTAAATATACCCTGAGGTTAACTTTACATTTCTGATTTAGTTTTAGCACATGAAATAGGAATTTTAGAATTTCAGAACAGCATGAAGCTAAGGAGCTCTTTCTGTTGCATGGTTTTATAGGAACTGATTCAGAGGACAGCCCATGAATTGGTATAGTAATTTTCATTGATTGATACATTATGTTGTTTGAGACCTTAAAATTAGGAGTGCTACATTTTTTCAGTCTGATGTGGCCTTTAAATAGAGAAGAGGAAAAGAAAGATTTTTCTGTGGATACATAAATATTTCCAGAAAGCTGAGCACCTCTAGTAGATGATGAAGGTACTGGAAAACAGAAGATGGTTCAGTTCCTGAGCAAGTAACTGTTGCAAAATGTTATTTTGCAGTCTGATTGGTTTTTCTCCATCACGATTTTTGAGGAAATATATCAAGATTTTATTTTTGCTGAAATGAACAGATATGAAAACCATACATCTCTTCTTCATGAGACTCAGCTCTGCTTTTCCCAGCCACAGCATCTGCCATGGCCCTGTGCAAGCAGGTGGTCAGTGTAATCGCTCCCTTTGCGCCTGCGTGAGTGGGGCAGGTGAGAACCCCACCTGTGATAGTTCATAGCAGGGTTTGAAAGGGTGGCCTGTGATGCTCCTGCAAAATCTGATGTGGATCATGGAGAATTTCTTGCATAGTACCTGCATGTAAGTAAATAATGTTTTTAGGTAGTGCATCCTTCCGAGGTCCTGCCTTCTTCTGGTTTCTGAAGGGTTCGGTACACTACTTCCAACACAGAGTCTGCTTCTGTGCCCTCCGTAAGGCAACTTTTTACACAGTTATGTCTCTGCCAACCTAGGGTAAGTCTTAGTATTGAATTTTTTAAAATCAAAAGTGAAATGGCCAAAATTCTGAGCGTGAGGCCAAATAGCTTCTTGCCTGATATTTGTTATGGCCTCAGAGCAATGAACGAATATCATCATTAACCCTGATAACGGCTGCCACCAACTGCAAAGATGTTGGCATGCAGCAACAAACTATCTATCGTTATTTAATTATAACCACAAGGCAAGTGCGCATAGTTATACTGATTATTTATCAGTAAGAGGTTGATGGCTTTAATAGCCTAATAATCTTATAATGAATGCAGTTTAATTATATATACGGTGAGGCTGTGTAGTTGTTATTTAAAGTGCAGAATAATTTCGGGAGTTGGAAAGGCACAGACAAAACAGTGCGAGCATACTTCAGCAGTCTTCTGAAATGGAGCTTCCTGACACTGTGCCTTTATGTAGCATATTAAACTTCGGTTCAGTGAATCATGGGTCAAACATGTGCAGTAAAGAAGAGTTTTTATGGCCTCTTTGGCTTTTGAAACACTTCCCTTCTCTCTTTTTTTTTTTTTTTTCGTCTCCTTCCTTTTTGTACTATATATATGAATGTTCCTTGATTTACAATAGAATGTTTCATTATAAACAAAATTCCTGGTAGCTTTTCTCCTGCAGAATATTATAACTGGAGGGAGTGTTCAGAGATACACTATATTTTTTGTGAGTTTGAATTCAAACATTTCAATTGTCCCAGCAAGTGCTAAAATTCCTTAGGGGCTCTTCACATTTACTAAGTTAAATTAATGGCTTAAAAATATTTCCTTTCAGAATGGTTTCTGGTTGGAATTGATCTACACCATTTAGAGGTCAGTCAACATCTACAGTGAGTATCATATAAAAATCAAAATTTATCTCTTTGAGGCACCTCTGTAAAAGTATTTAGGCTGCATGACTTCTATATCAATGTCAAGATACAAGAGTGCCTAATTCCTGCAGCATGTGTAAAAAACTAAACTATTTGAAAATTGGTTCTGACACCTGCCTTTCTTTTTCATTACTTCAGTACCTTGATAACCTGGCCCTTTACACGTTTTCATTGACTCATTCAAAAGAAAGATTTGCAGTTAAACTTGCACGTGGATCTTTAAGTGAAAAGCAGTCATTATTATATGGAAAGCAATCAATATTCAAATCAATTTAAAAAATTTGTCAGAACATCCTTAAAAACTAATTAGAGAAACATAATACTCAAAAGAAAAAGAAACCAAACAAACCAACCAACCCACAAAACATTGGAGCAAACAAATGTTCTGGCACTTGAACCAGAGGAATGGCCCTGTACGGTTTCTTGGCTTCCTTGTACTCCAAACTTTCTTCCAGTTCTCTGTTCCCATTTAATACTGGCACAAATTCATAGCAGCATATTTCTTTCTTTTTTTTTTTCTTTTCTTTTTTTCTTTTTTTTTTTTTTTTTCCATTAAAGCATCTAGATTTAAAAATAAAAATATGAAAACCATGGAGTGAGTAGGTGGAAATCCTTTGTTGCTGAGCCAAATTGAAAGATGGACATTCTGTAATTTTCTGACACAGTGGGAGCTCTGCATAGGGGGGAAAAAAAAGAGCTCTTGAAGCCACATTTCCCTTTATCCGTTTGTGTGCCTTGAGTGTACTTGCTAGATAAAACTTTTAAATGACTTTAATTACAGAAACTAAAAAGGACTGCTGCAGAAATTATTCCCACACAAGTTAAAAGGTCATTAAAAGTTTGGGCTATCAAGCTAATTTGTGAACAATACTGTGCATGAGGTGTTCTAACAGCAGTAATTATATTGTGAGATCTCCTTGCTGCCGCGGCATCTTCCTGCCCCTTCGTACAGCCCCTGGCAGAGCGCACTCTTCAAACTCTTTTGCAATATAAATAACAAGTGGTCATTATCGCAGCTTAATAATTGAGGGCCTGCCATAAAACCACAGACGTCTGGTTCTGTAATAAAACTGTGACAGGTCAGGCTCCGGTTAGAGTCACCTGAAATTTTGTGAGCTGTGCTCTGTCATAGAGAAATCTCATGAGAAGGAGTTTGCCATCCCCTCTGTGTGCTTACGTTAGAAAATGCCAGTAAGTCTGAGCTTTGGCCAAGATTTGACCTTTTCTCGTTTAGTTCAGACTGGGTAAATAATCTATATCTTGCTGAATCTCCATCACCAGAAATCTTTCGGCAGAAATGAGGCCACTTGACAAATTTTAAATGAAAAATCCTGACCTGTAGCAGAGTTGCCAGTTGACTTTATCAGCCTCACGTTATCTTTAGCTTCAGAAGGTCAGGCAGTTCCATAAGTGTAACTTCAAACATTGGATTGTGACTCTTACCTGTCCATGGGATTTGCAAGGTCACGCAGTATTCAACGACAAGCAAAATGCTTTGGTGTACCTGAAGTTTGCTTGTAGTAGCCTTGGATGACTGCTGTTCAAACAACCGGCAATGCTGTGGGCTGGGGTTGAATAGGAAGACTTTACTTAAAACCACTGCTGTGAACGTAGGTGTTAAGTGAATTTTTGTGCATTTTTAGCCCGTCTGTTCCCTGAGATAAATCCTTCTTTCCCTGGGTGGAGTGCTGAAGACGGCTGTACAGCTGAAAGAATGGGAGCAGCAACTAGTCATGTACTAAAAATTAATTCAACATGAGGTTATTCGGCTCAGCTTGGTGACCTGAATATGCTACAGCTTACAGGTAGGAGGAGTAAATCTACAGACAAGTACATTTAGTGGTATTTTTTTTAATCCCACATGGTGCTTGGGCTATGGCTGTAGATCTATGGTGCATGTTGATATCAAACATGCACTTGTGTTAATGGTGTCCACTAATTTTCCTAATCACCTTCTCCTTTTTTCATCACCTTTAAACACTGTCTACTCCAGGCTTCTGATATATTCAGAAGTTAAGTAGAGCAGATGGGGACATGAGACTTGAATGAGAACGACAGGGGTTTAGTTCTCATCTCTGGTATAAAGAGATTAAGTCTGTTCTGATGCCTTTATCTAGCTGGAAGGCCATTACCAACATGTGTTGTCTAATGGCTGACCAAAATCTGCTTCTTAAACTGACTCTCATATATGTGACAATTTCTTTTTGGCTGGGTGTGAATGGAACATCAATGATATTTTGTCAACAAGAGCAGTTTTTTGCATAGGCCATAATCAAGGTATCATTGATAGAAGGACATGCAGTACTTTGATCTATAAATTCCTGCATTGTCGTCGCAAACAATCTGCCTCAATATGAATACAGAAAACACCATAGTTTAGATTCAATCTCTGACTCCATTGATATGCTTCTATTACAAATGTCATCTTTTTGCCTAAAATAAAGTAGATGTTTCACTTTTTTCACCAAAATTCTTTACTTCCAGGATTTTACTCAGAGAATTCTGTTGATGATCAGACTTTGTAACTCATCAGGGTCAGGAAAAAAACTAAATGCGTGACAATGGCTCCAAATTAACTTCGTTGGATTTGTTTCTAGGCAGAAAGATGCGATCATGATTTTATGAATACATTGTTTTCTAAACCGGACTTAAAATATACAAACTTTAATGTATGGCAGAAAAATTTCATACTGGGAAGTGAAAGTAGATCATGCAGACATTGCTATGAATAAATATATTTTAAGGTTAGGACAGCTACACGTGTTCAGAATGTTGAGTTAATGAAACAAGAACGCAATCTGGAGTTGCAAACATCTTGTGCTCACATTTATTGCATAGATCACCTCAAAAAGTCATTACATTTATTGGCCTCCCTACCTCCTCCTTTTACATTATTCACATGTCTGGATTCTTATGATGTTTTTCTGAATTTCCTGGGTTTATAATACTGGTTGGTTGATATGCTTGCAAGAACCATTAAATATATTTTGCTGTAATTTATAACACTATCAAAAAAGTAGTCAGAAGGCTTTCAACTAGACTTTGTTTCACAGGATCCTGCAGGCTTTTTGTTCTAAAATCTATTTTGATGAAACATGCATGATGCTCTGATTTCTTTTTTTTTCTTTTTTTTTTTTTTTTTTTTTGTGAATCTAAGACCTGATATTAGTAAAGGTGACAAACATCTTAGTGAGCAACTGCAAGGTTGAAGAAGATAATTTCACTTCAGAAATATCTGTTAGTGTATCTGAAATTACATTTTTCTCTGAATTTTGAGAACTTAAATACCAAAACGGAATTGTGTGAAGATTTTTTTTTTTTTTCCTGACATTCAGAAAACATCCCTTCAAAAACTTAGTTGCCATGAGTATTACAACTTAAACAAAATGAGACATTGGTGTGAAGGAACTTTTATGGAACATATTCTGAGAAGCTCAAATACTGTCCATGCTCATTAAATAATAATAAAATCATAATCTAGACACCATTAGCTTCAGTTAATAATAATGGAAGCCTCTTGTGGTAATTTAGAAATAATATTTTAGATATTGGCGAACTTGTTTATAATGCAAAATACCACTTATGCTTAAGTCCAAGCGAATGAGAACCAATCCACGTTTTCCAGGTGCAGGAACTCATTCACTGGGTTTCAGCTCGGCCAAAGAGCATTCCCCAGTTTGGATGAAGGAAGGGAATGAGAGAGCTCTTTCCGGTCCTCCACGCTGTTGCTTGAAACTCTGGTTGGTTGGTAGGCAGGTTATTTTGTCTTTCGTTCAACCTGTATAGGTTCGTAACTTTATCTCGTGTCACGCAGAGTTAAATGTTATCACTCATCCAGTGGCTTGTAAACTAAATGTGCGAGCTGATAACACATTGCGCCTCGCTGCAGTCTCTGCTCTTTTACAAGAAAGAGTAGTGTCTCCGCGGGTATGTGAGCAGCATCCTTTCAAAACAGGGATGGATTTTGAAGACGTGATGTATTTTGGCATGAAAGGAACATAACGCAGTGAAAGAATTTCTAGTGTAAGGATAGTAAAATAAATTGAAGTCGCTGAAGTACAAACCACACTGGAATACCTAATTTCATCCCACCAAAGGATGTGACTAAACATTGGCACTAGTTTAGTTAAAGTGTCCAATTTTTTTCTTTTATAAATTTATAAAAATATGTGTTATGTGTGTATACGTGAGAAATGATGATGGGCTACTTTGCTTTGACACCCAACTCTTTGTACGTACATTTTTTTCAGTCTTTTTGGTGACAAAATAACAAAATTCAGTCTTCACCAAATAACTGTTGCCTTACTTCAGGTTTGGTGGATATTTTTAATTTTTCATTTAAAAAATAAATGATATTATGTATATAACTAGCTAGGTAACAGAGCCCTCCTACATAACGCATTTTTTTTTCCAAAGGATTTAGGCCTGTACATATTTTCTTGTGCTATGACATAAGCTGCTTTTCCTAAACATTGAAAAATGTTTTTACCACACTATTTTTTTATATACATATATATATATCAAAGTAGCATAGTAAATTCCAGCTTTATTGAACGCTTAATGTGTTGTTGGCAGCAGCAGATTTTTTTTTTAAGCACTTGTGATGGTTAAAACTAGCAAAGTCCTTAAGTGTGACAAAAGAAAACAATGTTGAAAGGCTTATTTTTTCCATTCTTGTAGATAAATACGTTCTACCTTGAAAACAAGCCATGAAATATTAAATTCAAAGCGTAAACACACAAGATATATTTCAAGCCGTACTTCACTTAGCAATACCTTCGGTACTAAAACAGAAGTTACCACGAGGCTGCGTGAGCTGTTCAATAACAGAACTCGCTTGAATCTGCTATAAAGACCACATTGCAGGTGGGCCATAGAGATGGAGCTGGTTTTCCATTTTGCTTGGAAACTTTCTTTGACTTAGAGGACTCTGGAAAACAAATAAAAAATTAAGAGTGTACAATTTAAAGCTTAAATTGATATATCTTTCCAGAAAAATTAAGGGATTTTTTTTTTCTTTTCCCCTCCCCAAAATATTTACAAAGATATTCTCGGAAATGATAGAAAAGGGAAAAAAATGGTTTGCGTATATGTTGAGGTGCGCTGAGGAGGACAGAGCAAACTTGCAAGCCCTTCTCTCTCTTTGGTGTGAAGACTTCAGTGATAGAGACACGGCAGCTGCTTTTGGGGAACTTGAGGACTCAGTTCTGCCCCTTGCCCACGCCACGGCAGGGGATGGGGTGGCTGCGTAGTTTTTCATGACCTGGTAGTTTGGGTACCTGTGAATTGGTGTGCTACAAGAGCGCCGGTATTGCTTCCTTTGGGGCAGATTTAGGCTCGGCTGTTCCGTGCCGGCAGAAGCTGTCCCGTTGCAGGCGTCGGTAGAGCCGCCTGCGCGTCCGGCGCGACCCAAAGGCAGGGCGGGAGCTGCCTGGCCCTAAGAGGCAATAGGGGGTAATAAGGAAGAGGAGGGTAGTTAGGAATATTTCATGGTTACGCACTGAAGAAGCCTCTCTCGTGTGAAATGAAATTATCAATGAAATTATGCTGCCCTTGGTGCAGCACGGTACTGGGGGCTGCGTGGCGTGTGGGACGACATGCTGCCTTCTCCGCCAGCAAAGCCGGGGCATCCCCCGAGGGCCTGGGAGAGTACCTCTGTTCACAATAAAACCCACTTTTATTCTGCTCTGTTGGAATTCTGGTTTGTTTTCCCATGACACCGATTTGTACAAGGACGTGGAGATGCTGTGGAGTTACCAGAGATTAGTTTCAGTTTTAAAATTTTATTTAGTTCCCTGGATCTTTAAGCAAACAGCTTTTGTTGTCAGACCCTCAACCCTTCTCTTTATTTTTTAAATATCGGCTAGTCACCATATTTTATTATTTCTTTATTTAGAGTAATAAAACATAGCCTTGGAATTCCTTCCTTGAGGAGGAATACAAAAACAATTACAAAAAAAAGCACAACAATATAAATGTAAATCAGGCACAATTTTACTTTTCAGAGATGCGTTAGGCCTTCATTAGCTGGTCCATTGTGGTAATCCTTTTCAAATTGTTTAATTTTCTTTTCTAAATCCATGGTTTCATTGATCTACATCTTTATCCTCCCCAACGTTTCTTTAATTGTGATCCCACTAATGAAAGATAATACCCTGGAGATTTCTGTATGTCTCCGTTTCTTTAATTGTGATCCCACTAATGAAAGCTAATACCCTGGAGATTTATGTATGTATTTTGGTGGAGCAAAAACTTAAGCTGGAGTAGGGGGAAGCTGGTTTTCAGAGCTGTCAATTTTTGAGCTTTACAATGAAGCTGCATCATATATATATAAAAGTTTTCTCTCTTTCTGGCATGTGTTTCTGAAATGCACGGTGGGAAGGTTAAGACTCAGCCCTTTTTCTCTAAGTATTACTGGTGGTATACAATTATTGAAAAATAAATGAACTTTGCTAGCCAAACTCAATGCTGATAGACATTTTCCTGGTTATGTCACGCTGTTATCAGGTTGCAATTCCTGAAAGTTCAGAAAAGAAAAGCCGAAATTTACTTGGGTTGAAAAAAGTGTGTATCTCTATATGTATGTTGCAGAGCACATCGGACTGGTCCAGAGGCGCTGGTCAGAAGAGAGCTGATACAGCAAAGGGATGAAGGCTTGGGCAGAAAGTCTTCGCTGTCAATTAGGCGCAAACCAACAACCAACCTTCTCATCCCACCCGCCACAGTAAGCAGCCAGTCCAAAGAACCCTAAGACAAAATCAAAAGGTAAAAATATAATCCAGCTCTCTAGAGCATTTATTCATTGTTTGGTTTGAACAATTTCAGTAGAACTCAGAAGAAATCTGAAAACATTTAATTACTTTAATGAGAGGGTTTTTTTATTCTTTCTCAAACATTTCTACTCAAAAAATATTAAAAAAACCCCCAGTTTTAGAAAGCAGTAAAAATGAAAATAATTCTGTTTTCTATCAGAAAAGTCTGGTCAGACATTTCAGTGAAAAGTTCTTCTGAAGCTATCTATAAAAAAGTAATCTGGACAAAATTTCTATATTGTACTTTAATGTGAATGAGAGGGAATGAAAAGAGTGAAAAAGTCTTTTTCATGTCTGATGTCCAACTTTTTAATAACTTTTTTCATTCTCAAGTCCCTTTCAGATGCGTATTTCTGCTTTCTTAAGTAAATCCTGACCTCTCTTTGTGTCAGTAGAAGATTTTAATTAAAGCTGACCAAGGAAAGGACCGTTACTTAAGAGAGACGCAGCCGGTGAGGGTTTCCTGGAAGCAAAATTTCTGCTTTTGTTCATGACGCTCTATTCTATCGCTGCTCTCTGAACGTGACCAAAGGAAAGGGGAAGGGTGGTATCCCCATCGCTGAGGATCGATCCAGGGGTCGTCTTGTAAAGAAGTAGTATAGTTAATGTAAGCAGCATAGATGTTAAAAGACAACACAGAGTTGGCAAGATTTCTCTTTCCTGGTGCATGTCCATTTTCGTCACACTTCTTAAAATTCCACCATTATTACTGCTATAGCACCGAACCTATCATTAAGAAAGACGTATTTACACATATAAAGATATTTTCTATGTAATGTGGTTCACACCTTCTGTTGTGGACAGGGCAATTTATGTTCCCTCAATTCTGTTTTCTTGCTGTATTTGAAATAAAAAGCTTAAAAAAAAAAAAAAAAAAAAAAGGTAAATTAAAAAAAAAAAAGTTAAAAGCAGCAGAAGTGGCAAGCAATGCATTTTGGCTGAAGTGTGGCATCATTTCACAGGCAAAAAATGAGAGCTTAAAATTACACAAAAATTGAGCTGAAATTTCGACCAGTTGCAGAGATGCTGGCGTTTAAGAAGACATCAGCTATTTCTGAAGAAAGGCAAATTGAGTTAAAGGTGGCAGATACTGAAATAAAGTAAGAAAAGAGAGTGTGAGAGTACTGAGGACTTATCCAAGAAAACTGAAAACGATAAAATGTGAGAAGTCTAACAGTGGGTTCACTCTGAGGAGAATAGTTCCGATTAGTGTGAATGTGCCTGAGCATCGTACACGGCACAGAGTGCGCGTGGCTCTCAACGGGAGGAAGGATTTGCTGAGCAGCGGTGGGAAGCATGAATTGCAGTCATCCAGCTGTAAGAGGCCGAAATCGTTCCTTGCAGGTATTCACATCTTAAAGATATTCTTTAATTTGTAGACACTTATTGATTTGGCTGGTTTATATTTTCAATCCATTTTTAACGCAAATATTGGATCAAATATAGGACTACTGCTTTCAGGCATTGAATTGTGCTACCTTGAGATAAGGGTTGCAGGGGGAGTTGATAATATTCAAATGTGCTGGTTTTGGCTGAGATGGAGTTTTTCTTCACAGGGGCTACTCTGGGGCTGTGGTTTGGGATTG
>KL286617.1:0-18586 GCA_000699545.1 Podiceps cristatus | reverse complement strand
TTTTTTGGAACTTTACATACAATTTTCTCTGGTAAAGGGATTCTTGACTGGAGCAGTCAGTTGACTTTATCATTGAGTTACTTCTTAACGTGTTTGGGGCTTATGCACCTGGAAACTATCCGTCAAAAGTCAGTAAAATATATGTACTTTCTGTTAATATATGTACTTTATGTTATCAAGCCCAGTTTGATAGTTTAAAGTAAAACTAAATCTCTCAATCCTATTTTCAGCATGTAATTTAGTTTTCCATTTACGTTCCTCACTTTCTATTTTTAAGCTTTTATGCTTCTTTCTTTTGACAATCAGGCTGCAGTAAAGTATCAGCTCCTAACTTCCTTTTATTAGAAGGAGACCTACTGAAGAGATCATACCTTCTGATATTCAGTAAAGATAAGACAAAATCGTGAGTACCAAAGCTTGGGTTATTCTGATTTTTTACACTTGTTATTTCACAGTGCATTTGTATAGTATAATAATCTGCAAAATTAATGAAACTTCAGTCTTCGCTGTCTCTGGGTAAGGTAGGTATGGAGATGCTGAATTAAGGAGCCACATGCATTAGGTGGGGAAGCCAGTATCGCTGCCTTTGAAAGGATTAATGAGATTTGCTCTGTGAAAGAGCCTGCTATATTGTCATCTGTGAACTGTGGAAATTTGGATATCCATTTTCTGCATTTCGAATCGATGACACTTTATGTAAGAAATTTGCCTGAATATGTGTATATACACATGATTATGTGAAGGAAAACTAAATAACAGCTTACAGCCTCACAGACTATTACAATGTAAGGAGCAAATAGCAGTGGTATGGCTTCAGAAAGATCTTACTATAATAAAATATGAATAGGAAAATCAATATGCAATATACAGTTTTATGGGAACGTGTTGTACGACTGCTTTAGAGACATTAGTACAACTTTGACAACAGTGAGTGGAGAATCTGTCTTGTGATTTGAGCAAAGGCTTTTGCTGGGTTTACTACACGCAAAGGTTTCTCCGCAACGGTCGCAGCACTACAACTGAAAGGTTTGTAGAGTGGGTGGGCACGTCCGTGCCCATGGCGTGGGCATCCTGCAGCTGGTGCCACTTGCAGTAGGGCTGTGCAGCTCGTCTCCTCTAGCAGAAAGATCTGCAAGATAGATTTAGCTTCTCTGTGTGGCCAAATAACTTGGCTTGCCCAAGTCTTTTACTATTTTTTGTAGATACCTGCTCTAGCCACGGCCTTTTGGTTTCTTTGCTGGAGCATTCTTCTGTCTCTGGTTACATCTGCACTCTCGAAGGTTGCTGAAGAGGCAAAGAGAGGGACAGTATGTGAAGGATTAATATAAAAGAGCATTTACACTCTTCAATTTATTACAATGAGAAGCTTTAATAACAGTGCAGATACCAGAAGCTGCACTGAAGCCTTCATAAGAAGTAGCAAGAGATGAAATGTAATATGCTGTATACATAGTTGAAATATCATTGCTACTTAAAGCATAGCACTTACACTCAGAGTGCTCTCTAATCCATTTTAAATTGAACATGAATACTTCAGTGATAATGCCATCCTTTTTTCATCAGTGTGTTAGGTTTTTTAAGACACAATCATTGATCCTATAAAAGCCCCACATTTCTGCCTGAGCCTGTTCCCGGACATGGTTTTGTATTTGCTACGCATATATATTTGCTGGTAATTTATGTTTTGTAACAACACAGGGGTTGATATATTTAATAAAACCGCAGGCTGGGGTTTACTGGGTGGCACAGGAGGGGCTCCAGCCTCCCTGCTGACTCCATTTCACTCTCCCCAGCATAGAATATAATAGAATAGAACAGTTTGGGTTGGGAGGGACCTCTCAAGCCCATCTCGTCCAACCCCCCTGCCATGGACAGGGACATCTTCAATGGGATCAGGTTGCTCAGAGCTCCGTCCAGCCTGGCCTTGAGTGTTTCCAGGGACGGGGCTTCTACCACCTCTCTGGGCAACCTCTGCCAGTACTGCACTACCCTCAGTGTAAAAAATTTCTTCCTTATGTCTAGCCTATATTTCCTCTCTTTCAGTTTAAAACCATGACCCCTTGTCCTATTGCAGCAGGCCCTGCTGAAAAGTTTTTTCCTGTCTTTCTTATAGGCCCCTTTTAAGTACTGGAAGGCTGCAGTAAGATCTCCCTGGAGCCTTCTCTTCTCCAGGCTGAAGAATATGTCCACTCCTAACACAGCCTGTTGAGTTTATCAGCCTAAGCCAACCCCAGGAATTTCAAACCAACACGTTACAATATCATAGTAGGTAGAAGGGAAAGATCAGGGCAAACCTGGCACAGTTTGTGACCCCTGCAATGCAGGAGTTGCTATCCCTTCCAAAGCCTTGACTGCCATTAAAGTATGCTTGGATGTTCTATAAATATCCAATTTTTTGTAAATAAAGTTAACCCTAAAGTAAAGGACAGCATTTTAGATGTGTTGCCTAATGTTGTGAGCACTTTGTCTTTCTTCTGTTGCACGGAATTTGTCACAGGGCTCAGTTAAGTGAGCGTTTCTGTAACAAAGCTTTTAGATCCTTTTTGAGACATGGTTGTGTTTCTCGTCTCAGCTGCTGTCATCTGAAAAGATACAAAGCCACACATCAGAGGTCAGAAGTGCTGGTTACTCAGCAGCGGATCTCAGATCAATGTAATCTGCATTACAATTTATTCTAGTGCTGCTCTCTGACTTTTGAAGTGGGTTCAGTGTGAATTTTGTTATACCCTTTCTGTTCTGTTGGGGAATGCACAGAAATACAAATATAAAAAATGCAATAGTCCTTGCTGGAGGCAGAAGACATCGTGTGATAGTACATGCATATGTGTAGCTTCAAGAGGCCAGAGCAGGTTGCTCAGGTCTTTATCCAACTTGAAACATCTCAAGCTAAATAACTTAAATCTCCTCTCCTCTACCACCTGTTTTGGCAGGGTGTGCCCATGTGCTCCTCTGGAAAGCATCTTCTTCCAGTGCACTCTGGGGGTTTGGGGGAGCATGGGTCTGTGAGAGTGAAGTCAGCAGGATCTCACGTGGCTTTCACCTACGAGCACTGTGGTCACCTGCCTCTGCTTCTGGGGTCCTTCTCTAAAAATACTAAACTGCTTATAGGCAGGATGTGGAGGTTAGGCAGGAGAGGGATGGATGAAATTGGTTATACCTATGATAAACAGCACGTCTGTGGATTGTTTAATAGTAACTCTTGTCCTGTGCTGATCATCCTGCCTGTCCATTCCTCCAGAAGGTTTCCTGGAGAATAAGTTGAAAAATTGGTCTGACAGCAAACATCAGCTGTACAGGAGCCTCAGACCTTTGACCCTTGCTGTTTCTGTTGTTACCGGAGAGCAAACCGTACCACAAGTGAGAAGGTTTCTTTTGCATTGTGTGAGACCTGGTTGCCCTTGAGGCAATGTGTGATGCTCCAGGGAGAGTTACGTCCAACTGGGAGAGGTGGGAGGGAGCGCGCAAGCACAAAGTGGCTGTCTGAATGCATATTTTAACAAGTAATAGGTGAATATCAACCATTAAATTTTCTTAAAAAAAAAAAAAAAACAAACCATCACTGTTGTCAGCACACAGTTGCATCTGCCTAGGGACTGTTTTAAGCTGTTTCCACCAGATTTGCTCACGGTATGGGTGCTTTCTGTGGAGCCAGACTCATCTTTGTTCTTCTGGCAGGAATGTGGAAATGTTCAGATTTCAAATCCAAATGGTTTTTAAGTAGCCGAATACCAATGAGTCCGGGTGGTCAAGGGACGACATGACTCTGTGGGTATGAAGGGCTTTAGACTGAAGCACTGCAGTATTTGAACATTAGCAAAGACAAAAGCTGAGTTTCTCCATCAATTTTGACCAGGGCTTGAATGAAGTAGTAACAAATATCTGTTTAATATATGAAGATGAATTTTAATTCCCAATGAAGTAGATTTATTTGGTGATTTTTATTATTTTTTTTTCCAAATATATGACTTTTTATGCATTTGGAAATGCCCTCAATGGAGTTTGCTTCCACGGGATGGGACAGCGAAAGAACCAGAGCAGCACACGACTCTGAGCAGCCTTAGTTTACGCACAGGTACAGTTTCTTTTACCACAGACCATGTCTAATGGGGTTGTTGGGTTCACGTGGTCTCCTCTGGTTGCTACGGACAAGCACAGAGTTCAGGTTTTGGGCCTGTCTTCTGTGTCAAGGCAGAATTTTCTAGTCCTTCTACTCTAAGGGGCAGCACATCTTATCACTTACACCACAGAGCAAAAGAAACTCTTTGTCCCCCATTTATTGTGCACACACACAAAAAAGTGGGTGACAGACTCCGCCATAGGAGTGTCATTAAAACACATCTTGGTAGTTTGACAAATTTGGTAGGGTGTTACTTATTTTTTTTAAAAAGTGTTCCCAAAGTCTGAAGGGAAAAAGGAGTTAAGATGTGGGTATTTACACCAACATCTACCAGAGCAAAAAGAGCCATTATTCTTAATGTCACTCTATTGTCAGTAATTCTTAGAGACTTGGTCAGCGGAGGAAGAAATGAAAAAAAAAAAGTGCTTATAAAACTGTTTTCTGTCAACAATGACACTGTCTTTGATGAAAAGAGCTACTAAATGGAAACAAAAAACTCTGCTCTGGTGCAGTCATGTACAAGCGCTGCTCCATCTTTTCCATTTTTTGGAAGTGGGTCTTTATTCATCCCTGTGAACTGCCCAGGGTCGTTGTGATTTATTATCAAGGTGAGCCGGCTCCTGTCACGTGAAACGTGATTAATGGCTTTGTGACAATTCCCATAAATTGCATCATGTGAACTTCCATTATCACTCTTATCTGTAACCTCCTAAAAATGTCAAGGTGATTAGTTATTTATGTTCTTCCTCTTATTTCCGTGACCTCAAATTGTATTGTTGCATTTCATTTCACAACAACTTTTGCCCTTCACAAGTTTCCATTATGTTATGTATCATGGAAGTCAAGCAGATTAGTAAAATGATATTCTCACCCGGGCCTAAAGACTGGTCAGGTTTAAAGTGTTAGCCTCTTTGTACACCAGCTCTACATTTAAAACAGCTCCTGTAAAGCAGCTTACATACCTGTATTTACAGTTTTGGGACAGCTTAGCCCAGCAGAATTCATTTCATACTGTTGACTTTGAACAGGCAGATCTATTGAATAGGATCTGAAAATAAGTCTGTCAGTGAGGTACCTGCAAACCGAAGGTGCTCAGCTACTCGAAAACCAGTTTGGTGAAAGCACCTGAGCAATGACTGTAAACACAATGCAGCGAGACACTGGAAAAGCGTAGACCCAGATCTTGATTCATTAAGACCTGGGGTAAGTCGTAATTCTGAAAGCAAGTGTGACCAGAACTCCTGATAACCGAGAAGGCAAGGTGCTGCCGGTGCCGACGAGAACGGCAAGCTGCAGAGTGGTTTGAAGGCTGTGAGTGATCGGAGTCATCACGCTTATGGTGGTAGCTGTCATACAGTCATGGGGGTTTTGCTACAGGGTGTCAAAGGAATGGTTTTATTTAACAACTTTTTTTGAATCGTATTTACTCAATTCTGTCTTTTTTCCGTATATATTTTATATGACAAATAATTTTGGTGAACAATTCAGTGGGTGTTATGGATCAAATAAAGTATTAAAAATTATGAATACTAATCAAATAACGAATACTACAACAGATTTTTGTCATTGCTGGAGTAATGACAGTGGATGTTGGAGAATATTAAGATAGATTTATGGCTGCTTTATGTCCTGGGAGAAGAATAAAGGAAATGCATATCTAACCTGAGGGTTTTTCCTGAGGAGACTGTAATAATGTGTAAAATATTCGTAGCCCTTGACTGTTTGCAACTTTAGTCAATTATGAGAGCCACCTGCAACTTTAGTATGCATAAATGTTTATAGTATTAGGACATCGTAGTCTTGATCTTTTCCAAATAGATGCTGAAAGATAAAAAATACACCCTGTCCTTGGACAGCATTTCTCTAAAGAAAATTTTAAAAGGAAAATAACACAGATGGGTGTCTTAAAGCCCTTCCCCTGGGAAATACCGAGGAGAGCTAAGCTGTGCAAAACAAGCCGAGCAAGAGCAACTTTTTACACCTGTCTGTTAAGAGTATTTCGGCTGTAACATTTAGCAGTGGCAGAGGTACTTTTAAAAGCACATTTAAATTGGGTGTTGTGGGATTGGCTGCATTTGATTGATATTGACTCCAGTACACCAAGGGCTTTGGTGAGGAGCAAAATATTTTGTAATGAGAGAAAGCTGGAGTGGTGACAAGTGCTTCTTCCTTCCAAAAGAAAATAAATCCAACTCTCATCCAGCCCTTTCATCACTTCTGTCCTGACAGTATCTTGTGCTTCCACTTCAGACTTCTATATTATGAAGCTCCACGGTAAGACACGAGTAGATGGGATCGCAGTTTGATCGAGAGAGAACTTCACTGTCACTTCTGAGAGCTGTTGCAGGAAGCAGCATCCTTATTTTCCTCCTTCCTGTCACTTTTTGGGAGGGTGGGGTGGGGTCTGTCCGCTCCCCACCTACTTGCCTTGGTGGGTGCCCCACGTGCCATCGCTGGGGCCTGCAACGTGCACTCCTCTTCCTCCTCCAAATTCACTCCTGGCTAATCCAAGAACCAAACCGCTATTAAATGTGTAGCTGCAGTGGGCAACTACTGAAGTGTGGCCAAATTTATTTTACAGACCTCGCACAGCTCCTGTATCCCTGGCCTGCTGAGAAGCAGCAAAGCCAACAAGCAAGCGAGCCAACAGACGCAACACCTGGCACACCCTGGTCTGGCACGAGGAGAAAAAGATCCTTCCCCGTGCTCCTGAAAGGTGAACAGTAGGACATCCACAGCAGGGTCCCACCCAGCATCGAGCTCCTGTTGTGTGTGGCACCGTACAAACACAAAATGAGAAATAGCTCCTGCTCTGAAAAGGCCACAGCCAAAATAGAGCAGGTATTAAGCAAAATATTTTGACCAGCTCAAAGCAAGCATTTGGCAAAGCAAAATACAGAACTCAAGATTTCAAGCTGTGTCCTATAGACCGTGTTGTTTTCCCTGTTGATAACACTATCAAATACTTAGGAGAACAAGTTACATCATTTTTTAAAGAAATGCTTTATCTGGCTTTGCTGCCAAGATATGAGATTGAGGAAATACATGAAATCCTACCAAAAATGCTTGATGGACTTTCAATTAGAATTTTTTTTCTTTTTTATTATCTAGAGGAGTATAATAGCGCTTCAGTAGGACATGGCAAAATATGCAGTTAGTCTCCAGGAAAAGACATGGTTTCTCAACAGACTTGCACTGCCTGACTAGATGAACGCTTACAATGATTGATTGCATAGTTTTCCTAATATGAGTTGCTGATTCTTTTCTACAGTTTCATACAACATATGTTTTCTTCAATAAACTAAGGCTCGAAATTGAGATGCATTTAATATTTATAATTTATTATAGTAATAATTTGTGATGATATATAATGTCTGTATCAAATTCAAAGAATTCCAAGTACTGTGAGTAAAAGCAGGGAACCAATTCTGAGATTATAATTTTGTTTACATTTAGAAAATTAGGTGACAGAATTCTAAAAAAAATTTAGGGTGGACTTGCACAGAGAGTTCACTCTTAACATAAGGCTTGCTGAGATCAGTAGGTGAATAGTTAAACCAAGCACCCTGACGAAGTTACACAGTTCAGACACCAGCTTTTGGGTGGATGTTCAATAAAGCTGGTGCTCCTTGAGTCAAAGACAAGCTCTCCAACATCAGAAAAGCTGATGGTTGTGCTTCTTATCGAAGGTTAACTCATGTTCCCTCTTAGTAGGGTCCACAACATCAGGCAAACAGGATGGTCATAATATGATATAGAGAACTGAACAGGAGACAATAGTTCTGGTCAAGATCAGCTGAAAATGCATTTGCATTTGCAGGATAAATACCTTGGGAGACAAAGGAAAAAACAATCCCGATGCAGGTCAGCGCAGTTCCTGTGGAACATGTACTTGCTGTTTTTACTAGATTATAAATTAAGGTTGAATGAGTTGTCACTCTCTCGCACTCAATCCTTCTGTTTATTCCTTCCTTATGTAGAGTATTTTCTTCACAGAATGTGTTTTCTCAAGGCTTCGTCAAAATAAGAATTCCTGAAATGGCTTGAGGTACACCGACAGCCTCACAGACTGAATTTATTTTCATTAGAAAGACATTTCAATCTGCAGATGAACTCTGAAGTTTGTGGCGAGAGCGATATGCTCCGAAATCCAACTCTGATTTTATCAAGGAATTGTCAGCATAGCCTGGGCTGCTTTCGTCTCTGCCTTTATGGAAGCTAACGTAGAGGAACCCGCTGGTGGCGACTGCGTGGTCTGTGCTCAGCTTTCAGTTCTCGCAACTCATTTTCAATACTGTCGTACACTGCTATTTCCTATTTCCTTACTAACATTCTTCTCACTTTTATTTAAAAACCACCAACAACAAACAAATGACAATGTTTTGACTGGGTTTACACTAATACTGCTGTACTGTATTTGTTCTTGTATAATAACACCTTTTCCCTAGAGAACCTGAATGCAAACTCTGGAGATAGCCATGGTCCCCAGCTGAGCGCTCGATTGGGAGAGGGCAGGAGGGACGTCCCTTGTTTTCTGCTCCCTAACACTTTTGCCTGAAAAGAGAGTCAGTCAAGGCTGGGAGGTTGTTCCAAAAAAAAAAAAAAAAAAAGCCTGCCAGCCCCAGAAGCAGAGGCAGAAGTGGAATGGCTGCACCTCACCTGCTCTTCCCGCAGCAGCTCTGCTCTCTCCTCTTGCTGTGTCTTGCGCTCAGAGAGCGTCATGGGATGCACACTAACTGTCTCTGTGTGGCAAGGAAACCTTGGTAGAGCCATTAGAAATAGTCATCTTCTTTTTTTTTTTTTTTTTCTTTTTGTAATGCCCAGCAGAAGTCACACAGAGGGACTATAACATTTTAGGGATGTGAGATGCTATCCAAATAGATAAACAAGATAAACAGAGGCATGTTGGAGTGAAATGAATTGCTCGCAGAAATTTAAATTCTTTCTGGTCGAGTTGGAAATAGAACACATTTGGGTTATGCTGCCTTTTTTTTTTTTTTTTTTTTTTTGGTAATTGCCAGATTAGACAATATTTCTGTGGTGGGCTTGAAGTTATTATTATTCCAGAGTAACAGCCTACCAAAACCAGAGCCAGAGAGGGCTCCATCAGAGAGTTCATGAAACTCTGCAAGTTCCCCTAGGATATTTTTTTTTAAATCTCCAAAACAGAGCGAGCTTCCCTCTTAGATGTACTGCTGAGTCCTCCTTGAGAACCAGTGGTTTGGAGAAACTGAGGCAGTGGCTGCCTGAACCTGCCAACGTTGAACCCCAAGCGATCCCTACCCTCCAGGTCCTGCGAGCCGCAGCGATCCCACCCACCCACATCCACGTCTTCCCTATGGCACCAAAAAGCATCTGTCAGCTTCCCAGAAGCCGGTTTGTCTCTAGATTTTATTCTAGATTTTTTCTTTTCCCCCCTCAAGTATCTGCATTCCTGTGGATGTTGTATTTTCTTTTATTAAAATGAATGTCTTGGCTCTATACTTGGTTATTCCTTAAGCATATGAAGGATGGCAGGCTGGAATGATTCATTAATAACGTTTTCTGAGAGCCTATTGCCCTATGCCAACTTTTCCTTAAAAAATTCAATATAATTTTGGTGGTTTTTTTAAAGAGGTTTGGGAACCCAATTAACTTTTTATCTATTTATTATTGTTTCACCTTGAGATGGGAACAAGTACTTTGATAAATGAGTCCAAAAGTTTTGTCTAGCTTCAAAACTGCTTTTGTAAGTCTATGCTGTTTGGTGTTACTTTGTTTAGGAACTCATCACAAGCCGCGCTTCTCTGTGTCAGGCCATACCCCAAAGTTTCTTACATGAACAGCAGTTAAATAAGACTGTTTCCCTCCTCTCCTAACTTAGGAACAAAACCATTGTCTTAACGCTGTGAAAAATCAGGTCTCAACCTTCTTACCAGTGGTATCATACACCTTGTACTTGAATACATATTTGCCTTCACCCTTTTGTTTTGTGGGGATTATTTCTGTTCCTAAAGGCACTTCACAATGTTTTTTCCTTTCAAAAAATTAATTTATTGGGGAATATGTATAGCAGCCATTGGCTAGACTGATATGTAAATGTCTATGAAAATAATGTTCAGAATTTTGGGGTTTTTTTTACATTTCTCACTTTCAACAGGTCTAAAATCAATTAGTCTTTTTTCCTTCTTTCTTTTTTCTTTATTTCCTTCATTATTTTGGATTTGCCATCTGAAATTATAGAGCTGTGGTCAAGTTGGCAGACCTGCTTTGCCTTGAAGCAGGTACTTCTCCATGATAACAGGTGCTTCCTATTTTCTGTGGCTATTGGTCAAATAAGTGTTCTTTGAAACCATCGTAGCCTGGTGTTAATCAGCACAGGTTTCACGGAATTAGTGGAATGAGTTCGCATGAGCAGAGGAATAAGTCCCCATCTAATTACAGTCCGACAGATGCAGTAGATCTGGTTACATCTTTTCTGTGCATTATGGAAGGAGCACTGCAAAGGTAATCTGCAACTGAGATGTGACTTTCCCCTAGCCCCTAGTTGCAACAGGATTCTAATAAACTACATGTGGAGAGCAATTTTTCATTTTGAACTAAAAAATAAAATGACATCTCAACAGCAGTATCAGCTCCAGTGACCTCAAGATTGCCCGTCACAGGCCATCAGTCCCTGAGCACCTGTCACATTTTGGGATTTTGTTAAAAAAATGTCATAGTGTCAACACATTTACCATATGAGACTTTTCTGTTAGTGTCTTCTCTTTTCTATATCCCCATCATTCAACCCTAAAGCGTTAAAACTCCAGCAAATGCTTTGGAAGTAGAGCAGTGATGTTTGGTAACAGAATGCTCATTTCCTTTAAGTACTTCCATCCAGCCCTGAAGAAGTAATCACTTTACAGAAGCTAATAAAGAATGGATTAAGCTACAGCTTTGAAGAACTCATCTCAAAAGGGCCCTGAAACCACTGTCTAAAAGCAATATTATCAGTATTAGAAGCTGAAAAATTACACCAACAGATCTAGGTCAGTGCATTATAAGGAGAAACAATAGAACTGATGTCAGAAATATTACCAAAAATCTGCCTCTAGTAGTCTGGGGGGATTTAAGTCATCAACTTTGTTTTCATTTCAAGGGTTTGTGGCATGACTGTATATAAATCTGTATCCTCGTGTATGAGATTTGGCTCGCAAGGGATAGTTCTACTTTGGTGTTTTGTTTTAAAGGCCAACCGCTGTAGAGATTTTCATGTATGTCTATTAATGCATGCAGGCTACTGAGAATGAATATGTATGTATGTGCATACATCTCTAAATTCTCAGTTTTCTTTAGAATGTTTCTTTTGGGGTTTGTGCTACTGTGTATGGAGCTGCAGCTATACGTCGTGACTGCGGTGGCATACCTGGATGGCATGCCGTATGATACTCTTCAGCAGCCATCCTGCCCAGCACGTTTCCCAGAGTCCGTGACCTTTCCCTATTTGTTAATGCCTGAGTGGATCAATCAAATCAGTGGCTGTTTGGGGAGTCGGGACCTGTAAAAGTGATCTTCACTTAGAAGAAATTTCATTGACCTTAATAAAACAACTCAAACCTCAATATTATTAATTAATATTTAGACCACGAGACTTGCCATGCTGTGAAAGCAAGCATCCAGTCCAGAACCCTGTTGCCAACTCCATCGGAAAGGAGCTGAGCAGGGAAGGTACGAGAACATGGTGTTGCTGCCCCAGACAGTTCTTCTAGTCTCTAAGGATTTGTAGCCAAGACACTTCCATCAGCAGAAGTGCTATCACTAACTTGGAATATAGTAATCTCTCACAAATTTTCTTGGAACTTTCCCAGGTTGCCTGTTGAACCCATTTAACCTTATAAGATCTATAGCTTTGGGTGACAAGGACTTTTGTAGCATAACTACACTGGGTATGTAGACCCATCTTCCTTTACGTGATTTTTTTTCCCATCCTTGCTTCTTTTAATGCTCCTAATTTGTCTCTTGAATGAAACAGTGAATGTACCTTTATTTATCTTCTCTGCACATGATTTCATAGATCTGGTCATCTAATACTTAAGAATACCAATTTACCCTGATATTCCTGATGCAGAAGTTGTTCACAAATAGCTTTTTAATTTTATAAGCCTTTTCTCTGCATCTCACTTCTTTCAGGCTCCTGACATCTGTCCTGTTTTGGTACATTATTTTTATTCTTGTGAGTGAGCTGAGCACAGCTTAACCTTATCGGATGGGGCTGATGTTCTCTGACCACTTATTATATAGCTGCTAAGTTTTTTGGTAACAAGATATAAACTCACAGGTTTGTTCCCTGTTGTAGAATTAAAGAAGAAAAATCCTTAAACATGCATGGCATATTATTGTTCTTCTAAATAATGTATTTAAGAAGGTATAAAACTTTAAAACAACAACCCCCCCAAAAAAATTCAACACTATTTTCTGGAATTGCTTTAGTATTAGAAGATAGTGTCTAGTACAGTAGTTCAACGTTCAACATTTCCCTTTGACTGACGCATTGCTTCCTGATATACCTGATGTCTACACAACACTGGCTTCACATGAACTCAAAAAAGTTTTCTCCTTAGTTTTTGACCAGCAGATGATGAATGAGATGGGTGGAGAAACTTAATGCAATATGTGACAAATAAGTGATAGGTCAAGCCTTATTTTTTTTTTAATATTTTTGCTGTCTAGGTTGGCAAATTATTTTCCCTTGCAGTAAATCAGAGTAAATGGGTTTTTCCTACAACTTCCCCACAACTTAGAATCAATAGCTGAACTATGATTTTTTACGTGCTACTACTGTTTAAGTGCTGCCTATGTTGTCCATAGGCAGTTTCCAAACTAAACTCATCTCCTCCATCCTCACTCCTCAAAACCTCTCTTGGTAAAGGGTCATGCAAGTGCAAAGAGCTGTTTTGATATGTCTCAAATGGTCTCTGTATCCTAATTCTCCTGTCAGGAAGTTAAAAAGCCCAGCAAGCTAAAACAGAGGAAGACCAGGCAGCAGCCATGTGTAAACTCACCACTTTAAGGGTGCAGCTGCTTGGTTTTAATAAAAATAAGTGGTAATTTCCCAGTAGGAGATGCTGGTCAATACCCTCTATGAAGGGCCTGACGAGGAGGGGGAAAAGTCAGGAGAGACGAGATAGGTATGGACAGGTTTGTATAACTCCTTTTGTATCCTTCTCAAAACACCTCAAAAAACAGGGACTATTTCTTTAAAATTGTTGTGAACATTTGGGTCCTTTTGCATCTGCTTACTTTAAGGGAAGAAGGCTGGCAGGTGCTGTAGGCTGTTTAATACGGTATTTTCACTGATTTATCTTTACGTGTGTATATATAGACGAGATCTAAAGGCTTGAGGGTGTAGCCCATTGCATTAGTGTCTGTAACAACATACACCAACCTTGGTTCAAAGATTTGAAGTACGGACGTAAAAATTATGGGTTTGATCTCTAGAGGCTAAACTTAATCGCTCTGAAGTCTCCTGTGCTTCAGGGGGATTCAGAGGAATATTATACATGTTATAGAACTGAGTCATGTGAAACACCTAATCACAAAGGGATGTTAATGCAGGCAAAGTTTAAGACCTGAGCCCAACTTCTTGCTGTTACAATAAGATTAAGATTTCACATTGTTTTAGCACTTTTATTGAAAGTATAATTTTAATAATATGGTAATGGAGGGGCAAAAAAAGGTAACTGGAGCATCTGTTACAAAATTCTAAAAGCATTCTTTTCTTTCGCAAATGCTAATGGATACCAGGAAACTACCTACCTAGCAGCTGTGTGATTTGATTGTGTATACTATTGCAAAAGGTAATTAAACATCTGAGAGGAGGGGAAAAAAAAAGGAGCAAAAAAGAAAAAGTGTCAGAATAAAATGAGTTGTATAGCTACAGGAAAGCTATTTTAAAAAAATCAATTATTCTCTGAAACATAAGAAGCTGCATTTCAGAAGTTACGACAAAAGGAACTGCTGGTAACCATTCCACTATATATCTATTTCTCAAAATAGTACAAGCACTTCCAGAGAGAAAGCCAAGTCATTCATTATAGAATACCCCCAGGACATATATTTTCTCCAAGTGAACTTCATATTCGTCTTTTGCAGAGGAAAGCAAATCTGAAATGAAGAGAAATGCTTAGCAAGGAAACTATAGTGGCCTTAAAAGTTTATCTGGAGCATAATATTTACAGGTAATGTAGTAATTTTTGTAAGTCAGTTTAGATTATTCATTCACATATTTAGAATTTTTAAAATCCTTGGGTTTAGGCAAAAACTCTGCAGGAGTAACTGTATTGTAATACATCCGTTCTTTTAAATGATTAACTTTCAATACACTTAGTAATGCACTAAGACAAGTCATATTAAAGGACCAGAGAGGAAGAGTCTATATCATAGATTTGATCCACCACTAGAGACTGTTGCTTCTGCAACATGACAGTATGTTGTGCAAAAGTCTGGATATAATTCATGGAAAAGCAGCCAAGATGTACAGTAGTATTTTCACAATATAATGGATTTCCCACAAGGGAAATTACAGTTTTGAAAACTGGCAAGTTAGACGCAGAAAAGAGCCCTTTTGAAATCGATTTTTTTCCCTGCTATTACTTTTTGATAACAAGACAATAAATTACCATGTTATACTAATTTATAATTTGGCTTCTAAAGATTTAACTTTTGTAAAGGATTAGCAAAGCTGATGTGTAACACTCAGCAAGGTAAAGAGACTTTGCTTTTAACTGTTTTCAAAGGGATTTGGCGTTTGACGTCTCTGCAGAGCTTTACCCTGTAATGGTTGTCTTAGTGCATTGGAAATCTGGCCCTTTGCAAGACAGATTAACTCTGGACCTTTGCTTGACAGATTAGCTCAATATACAAGAGAACTTTGATCAGTTTATGTACAATGCGGAGGCCTCTAATGAGTTCATTTTTAAGCACTTCTTCAATATGAACAAGAAAATAATCTCACTTTCTGCGGTGCTCTTCCCTGTATTTTCCTCGTGTAAAATGTTGCCCCTCACAGAGATTTATTTTCTTCCAAAAGATCAGTTAATTGGGAACTCAGCCAATGACCTTCCAGCTCATCGTCCTTCCTCTGAGTTCATCCCTCTTCGAGACCTCATGACACAGCTGGCCAATACTCCCTGATAACAGGATGAAGCAATGCATTTGCAGCTACAGGCTCCTGTGAAATAGCTGCTGGTTAAAAAAAAAAACCCACAACATTATCTGTTATCCATGTTTTTGTCTGTATTCACTTGTATGTGCTACAAATCCCCCAAGGAGATGTGGAAGGACTGATGAATCTAAGTTAATTTACAATCCTTGAATTAATATGCAACTGGTTTAGGTGTTCCTGGAGACTCATCAAAAGTAGGTTTATCTATGAAAAGATGTTGGCTAAGTAGTTTTTGCTGAAGCAGATGGAGACTGGAGGAGAGGATGGCCCCAGTGAACTACGCAGCTTGGCAAACACCACGTTGTTCCCTGTTTATTTCTTCTGTCCTTTGCTGGTTTGCGAAGGAGGGATTGCTGGATGAAGGATAGAAAGGATGGGAGAAGGTGGTCAGGGTAATCATTGGAAGGATGTTTTCTTCTTTTAAAGCAGTTTGATGAGTGTGAGCAAGGGAAATGAGATGGCCTACATCACCAAACATCACCAAAACCCGGGTCTTCTCTTCAGTTTCACCTGGGGCCTGTGAGTTTCCTGGCGATGCATCTGCAACTGCCCAGAGGGGACTTCTAACCTACATAACAGCAACTGTCTGGCATTAGATGGAGGCTTGACAGATATGAAATAAAAGCATCTCTCTCTTTCTAGGGCGAAAGCAACAGCGTATGTTATAAAATTGAGGTCCCATGATTTTTTTCTTTTTTCCGCAGAGTAAGGATGTCAACTCTCATGAGCCACGTAGACTTATTTCAAGCCTGGTGCAAATCTGTAGGAGTGAATGTATGTTGCTGACTAAGTTAAGAGTTTTTTGGTTTTTTTTTTAAGAAAGGGTATAGTCCTATACCAAATGTTCATGAATGTGGCCCCAGAGCTGTTACCCCAAATTGAAGGCTGGTAGCAGCTCCTTCACAGTGGGCCCACACAAATCCTATTTCTGTATCTATTAGAGAACAGATGTCAAGTATATGCATCAGCAGATTTATCCAGACGCCCATCGCCCCGAGTGGGATGACTGGTGACCTGAGGCCTGACATCTGCCTGCTGCAACAAAACTGAAAGACATCAACTTGTTTTCAGCATATGGGAACCACCTAAGCAGACTTGAAATTATGAAGATAAGTGTTTAAGGCTGAACTGGTGAAAGTCACTTGCTAAAAAAAAAATGTCAGATAAAGGTAGCAGAGACATGACTTCTGTCCTGTCTTGGTTCACCAACAGTATGGGAAACACCTTCGACGGTTTCCTTCAGCACAAGATCCACAGGAGCAAGTGGTTAAAACCATAGTTATGCTGCTTGGGCTTCTGTTACCTGCAATACTCTTCATAGAATGAAACACTGCCTGGGAGACTGACCCACACGATGGCAGCAACTTCAGATAAATGAGGCAAACACCACCAGCAGGTATATGAGGAATTTTCACTTTTCTGTCTCTTTCATTCCTAACAAGATAGAGGGATTTGTGCATTAAATGTGTCATTAATGCCTTTTTAAAATTTAAGATTAAATCTTCATTAAATTAAATCTTATCTGTAATTAAGACTCCTATTGTGGACTTTAAGCACTGTTCACCTCATTTAAACATGAATTGAAACAATCACATAATATATTTGTATGGCGGAGTTGAGAGTGTTAATTATTAAGTCTTTACAGCTACAGAAATCAAGTTAGTCACTGTTACCCTAAAACAAGGTACTTTGTTTGCTATAGCCAAAGAGTAACCTCTCTTAATTGGAGTGTCAAATGAAAAATCGCTCTCAAGAACGGAGATCTTATTTGGGATGCTTCAGATTAAAACAACATAGCTGCTTCCTTTATTTCTCTAATGCAGGACTAGGAACAGCCAGTTCTTGTTCGACTTTGTGACTTGATTACCCACTCTACTTGCATGGTGATAAGATACACGGATGGTCCAAGCAATCATAGTTGCTTTTCTCTTAATTTATTGATTCTCGGTTGTGATTTGCATGCATATTTTCACTTGCTGTTAATGAATGAAGTTAAGTTTACCTCCAATTATATATTCATTTAAGCTTAATCTGGTTAGTAAACGCAGTAGCAAAATTTGTTTTCCCTTCCAAGTTGTAACGCAGTCCAAAATCAGAAAAAAGATGGTGAACAGTCCTTGTTACGTGAAAGATGCTTGGGCCTCTCAGTAAGTAAAGCTGTTATCCAGTCCTTACGATCTGGATTATTTTTCTTGCTTCACTACAGAAATAGAAGTCAGATGGGGAACGCTGTAACAAAGCTACACATGTATGTGAAGCTCCCTCTTCCCATTAATTTCTAGGAAGACTTGGATGCCTTATCTGCTTTTGTGCCTTTGAAAGTATCACCTACACAGCTTCTTAATTTAAACAGAGATTCAGGCAATGAAATATTATAATCGGGGCCTTTCTTGGTGCATCAGAGAGATGATATATCCTTTGTGTTCATAGACAGTAGAAGAACTTTCAAACCTAAGAAAACAGCAGAAAATGTTATTTACTTTTCTGTCCTGTTCATGCGACCTTTGCTATCAATAGAGCCTCTGAAGTAGGGCAGAGAAAATGAAATCTAGGGCCCACGGTGTCTAATATTCAAAACAACAACAAAAGATGGAATTTGCTTTTTTCCTTTCTTTTTTCATTGCTCCATGTTAAGGCTGCTTTTTGAGTTGACATTATGAAATCGGTCTGGCTAGTAGTGAATGATGTATGAAAGGGAAAAATCCCTGCACAAATAAATAGATACTGCAGTAAGATGAACATGGTTGTGCTGTGCTGTGTTATTTGCTGTGTCCTTTGTGTACAGGCTCACCATTAAGTTTCAAGTTAGAAAGAAAGGTCTAGAGAGTCTATACCTTAAGAAAAAAAAAAAAAAAAAAAAAAAGAAGAGAAAAGGTAAGAAGCGGGCTTTCAAAGGTATTTATATTTGTTTTCTCCTTACTGCTCCCCTGAAGAATCCCCTTTTTTCTATGAAAAGGTCTAATGGAATTTGATTGAATAATCCTTGTCTGGTACCCATGCAAAAATTTGAGATGGTGTGCTTAGCTCTGGGAAAACAAAGGAAAATTACAGTCATAGTATCCATCCATCTGTAATTATAAAATACATTTTATCACGGTGGGCCACATAAGCCTTGAAGGGACTAAGACAACAGGTTCAACTGTAACTGAATGTTTGACTGAATATTTAAATTTTTTCTAATATTTAAGTGAGCAAGACTCTCTTAGCCTAAATATTTTTAATTAAATATACTGACTTGCATGGGTGGAATAAAATGTGCTGGTTTGGGCTGGGACAGAGTTAAT
>KL286614.1:0-30173 GCA_000699545.1 Podiceps cristatus | reverse complement strand
TTTTTTTTTTTTTTTTTTTTTTTTTTTATGGGTGGAAGAGGAGGAGCAAGATGATGTACAAAAGAGGGAGCTGGATACAGTCTGCTACTTGAAAGCCACAGGGTTATATTCCTCTCCTGCCTTCTCCATTGTGACCTTGTGTTTGTTCCCCATCTGGACAGTGACACGGATGATTGTGTTGCAGGTTGCCAAGTGGCCAATGTGCCAGAAGATTGGAGTACCAGCCATTATGGAAGGCTGTTCTGCATCATGTCTCTGTTCTCCAACATCGACTCCAACCCTTGCATCTCAAACACCCAGGGTCTGTAAGCTGTAAGGATGAACCAGCTTCCCATACTTTCACAGCGAGTGTCAGGCTCTGAGCCGTGGCCAGCAGAATCTGGCTGAGAAGCGTGGGAAACTTAACAGTAAGAGAGAAAATCTGCTCTATCAAGGGCTGTTTTCCTGGGGCTGCAATTTCTGATGCATCCAGCACATTTTTTGGGTAATCTGTACTCCTAGAGCAACATCTGAAAGAGTGGAAAGAAAAGTATTTTATCTTCAAAAAAACAATTCGTCCAACAAATTGAGAGGGTTGTGTCAGTCACTAACAAAGTAAACGGAGCTCCTCAGGACTCGGACTGCCACCTTTTGCTGAACCCATTAACCATTTCCTTAATGGCAGAAGAGTGAAGTGGATTTTCCTCTTAATTACTTTTAGAGTAGGATATAGGTTTTTAAAGTGGATCCTTTCAGAAGAAAGGAATACATTAATACTTTGGAGATCTTTCCAGGCTAATCTGTGTGACAACACAGGAGATTCACTTCACCTTATATTGTCTTCAACTCTCTATTTATTTGAGTTCGAAGTAGATAGTTTTCCTTCAATATCTCATTGTAACCGCCTCCTTTACTAGGACTGTTAAGGGATATTGACATGGTTGTCGTAGACATGCTTTGCTCAGCTCTTTCTCCACTATGATTTGTTGTAGTTGTCAAACAATCCTAATTTTGAAATGTTTTAGACTACAAGTCGGGCAGCACTAAAATACGTATAGAAACATTGACCACTTTTCTTTTGCATTTGGAATTTTTTCAGTGGGAATTTGGACAATATTTGGGAGGGTTGACATATGGGACAAAGTCTGCATGATTTTTTTTTTAATAAACTTTCCAAGAAGAAACGTTGGAATACTTAGTTTCTAACCAGCTGTGGATTTTACTTGGGGTAAATAGCATCCTTTGCTCCTGTATTTGCTATAGCTATGCCTGATACAATGTCGTGGAAAAACTGAGCACTGCTAGCTGTACAGCACTCCTTATCAGCTGGGTTGCAACTGTTACCTGTGAATTGCCCTGCTGTATCCCTATGTGTTATTTCTGCTTCCTTTTATGGTCCTAAATTAGGACTTTCTCCAACACTTCTGCAGTAGAAACTCTACTATCTAGTGGTTTTCCACATTCCTATATGTGCTTCATAATTACTTTAAAATTCTTATTTTCAACCCATTCCAGTGACATAAGCTCTAGTTTTCTTACTTAAGACATAGGGAATTAAGGCCACACAAATAGTAAGGGCTACACCCACAGTGGCAGGTATCTAATTTCTATTTGGTTCATTTACATGTTGATATCTCTTTATGGACTGGGATCTGAAAAACTATTTGCAGAGCCTAATTTTCAGGTGGAGATGACTATTGCCTTACAAAAAAGCCTATGAATTTTATATCCTGTATGAGTTTTCCAAAATCCTTCAGGAAGCCTGCAACTAAGCAAGGCATCAGATTCACATCTCCCGACACTGAGCTGCACTACCTAATTGATGCATTTCATACTTGTAGGAATGTAGCCAATTTTTAATCTTTGATCTTGGTGTGAACTTACTTCATGTTATAAATGTTGAATTTTTAGTGTTTTTTTGTACTGTTACAATTATGAAATTGACTTCTCATATTTATCTTCCTTCAGAAAACTGAGTAACGTGATTATTGGAATCAGTTCTTTGAAGCCTGTGATTCTGCAGTATTTTTTTTCTTTAAGCTGTCTCCAAGCAGTGACACCATGTCTAGGTCTCATCATAACAGCCCTAATGAAAAAGCAAACCGAACAACCCATCATTAGGTTCATATGTCCTTTAGGATTCGCTAATATTGCAGTGAGTCAAGCTGCAGCGCTATCGTTTTGGCTGCAGTGTTTTATGGTCTCCCTGACCGAGTGAAGTCACACGGTCATCTGCGCCGAGGTGTGGGGTGAGCAGCATGCAGTCTCCTTGGAAACCGCAAAGTTGTGCGGGAGGCAGGAGTGCATGTCCCAGAAACCGCAGAGAGGAGAGGAGAGTCTGATAGGAGATCACCAGCTGGAATTTCACCGGAGGAAAACATGTCTGACAGCTTGGCCTGCCAAGCCTTTCATCTGACCTGCTGCTGTCCCCATCTCTCACCCCCCTAACTCCATTAAAAGTACCAGCGTGTTCCCTAGCTGGCCGGACATCCTGCCACTGAGCTGTGGTACCACAGGGAGCCAAAACACGCAGAGGTCCCCGCTGCTACAGCGTGCGCAGTGGGCTGTCACCCTAAAGGAGCCCAAGCTGTGCACGGACAATCCGCAGTTCAGCCATCCACGTCAGCGCCTCCTTTCAGAGGAGTCATCTTCCCCACATTAGATATGATTAAAGATACTGTGCTTACAGCTAAGGGGTTCTCAGGTGTAGCAGTGTGTAAAAATCAACGCCTGCCAACAATTAACTGCCAATGCCAAATATTTTCCCTTCTGTTGTGATAACAGCTTAATATTCTGTAGGAAGATACTGCCAGCTTTGACAATCAGAACATGAGTTGTCTCCAGTTCCTCTGCTAAAGCTCTTCGTTGTCACAGATCCCCCCTATTTAGCTGGTGCTTGGTTGGTTTGTTTGTTTTTTGTTGGTATTACAAGAGCACTTGGGAATCCCAGTTAAGACCTGCAGCCCTGCGGGGAGAGGAGCTCCCTGGCCAGGTTCTGTAGAAGGCAGTCCAGCCCCGGAGAGCTCCCAGTCTATGGGCCATGGTGCAGTGATGGATGAATTGGACAAACTGGGTAGATGCGATTTGGAAAAAACTTACTGCAATGGGATACGCAGAGTTTAGCAGAAAGGCCAGCTGGCTGCCTGATTAATAGAAGGCAGTGGGAACAATCTGTAAGCACTAAGCACAAGTAAATGATAAGATATGGTTTATCAGAGGATATAGGTAATTGGACAGGTTTTTGGCAGAAATGGGTGGAGCAGTGTGAGAGAACACATGGCAATGCTTAAGGAAGAACTTGGCTTGCAGCTTCTCAGACTTGTCTGGGACACAGTAAGGCCAGGAGTTCCTATGTTTTTTCCTGCAGAGAAAAAAACAGAAATGGTTTTTTTTGTTGTTTTTTTGTTTTTTTGTTTTTTTGTTTTTTAAAAAAAAAACCAAAACAAAACACTGAGATTTAGTTGTACCAATTCATTTGTATTGGTGCTCAGAAAAGTCTTCTAACTTTGTTTTTATATTTCCCATGAAATTTACAGGGATCAAAATTTTAAAATGTATCTTTTGGTACAAGTTTTCAAACTTCTTACAAAGCCACTTTTTGAAAACCAAACACAGCATTTTTCAAAGGAAACATTTCACCAAAAAACTCCTTGTTCATTTTCTTTGTCAGATTTTCACAGGGAAAAGTCTGTAAAAAGTACTAACCATGCTGAATGCTTTGGCTAGCAAAAATTTCCATGTGTGCTGAAAAGGTATTTTTCCTGAAAAAAAAATCTGACGACAACACTTCAAACAGCTCCTGAAATTAGAAAGCAATAACATCAGAAGTTTGCTAAAGTTTCCTAAAGGGAAACAAGTGTCAATGTTAGATAATTAGAAAGCAGGGACTCAGCCTTTTCTCAAACGACTGCACAGAGCTTCCATGAAGCATCCTGACTTTTCAATGCTGTGTCAGAGTATGGAGATTACTGTTGGGAGGAAACATGCTGGAGACAGGAGTGAAAGCTGCACTGTTTAAGAATGAAAAAATTGCAGACCAAGCCCTTTCCCCCCCATCCCCCCACTGCCTCAGCTACAGCCCTTGCTTTGGGAGACAGGAGATGTCTCAATTGCAGGAGTGTCTAGCGGCCCAAGTGCTGGATGGAGGTTCTCTGCATAACAGGAGGCAGTCGCTGCTCTGAAGAACTTGCAGGCAACAAACAAAACACAAAGGATGGAAAGAATTAAGAGGTTCAAGGACAACTTCTGCTGATAATGATACAAAATCTGCATGTAGGTTCAGGCCAGAATGCATAGCTGAGATTTTAGAGAAAACATTTGCTTAGAAGACAGTGTAATCTCACTACGGGAGGTGGTAAGGAACAATGATCTTCCAGGTCTAGGAAAGGAGCAGTACGCTGGAAAGAGGAGCTGCACTGGCAGAAACGCATAAAGAAAAATCATGCTCTTTGTTCAGAGGAAAATTTTGGATTGGAATGCAGTTCACTGCCTTAACTATTGAGGAAAGCAACGCAGAAAGAGAGTGCTTCTGGGAGATTTCCGTTAGAAATTGCAAAATCTTTTTCCCCCCTTTCTCTGCCCAATGCAATTAAACAGTAATAGGAGTGCGTTGCACAGTTTATGAAGCAATAATCCAGTTCCCAAATGGCTAAACCGGGAGACTGATGGCCAAGTCATTTATCCCAATGAGGAAAATAGATTATTGCTCAGGAAAGCAGCAGGATGGCATTGCTACAATTATTCTGCTGTCTGAGTTTATCAGTTCAAAAATCTAGATATGAATTCTTTCTCTGGGATCAGTTTCTGCTTTCCTTGCTTGCATTGCCAGTCCTGTGCGAGGAGTCCTGCTGACTCTGCCACGGTTACCTGCAGAGCAAAGTACAGCTCTCGGTGAGTAAGAGTGACAGGACAAGGGTTTCAAGGCTGCAACAAAACATGGTAGCTAGTGAAGTCAGTGCAATTTTGGCCAGGATATGTGGAGACATAACATTATGAAGTAGGAATGTAACAGCTCTCATGTGACTGCACTGGGGATATTGTGCTTAGTTCTAAGCACCTCGTTAACAGAAACGTATTAACAAATTGGAGGGGATCCAGAGAAGAGAAAGTCAGCTGGGTATGTTGATTTATGAATTAAGATGGGCCTGAGTGGCTGATGTCCAATCTGAATCCATACTGGAATGCCTCCAGATCTTGCAGATGTTTGTGGGTTCAGGACTTTATGATCCTGAGTCCACTGGAGTCAGTAGAAAGACACCCATTGGCTCCACTGATCACTAGGTTTGGGTCTGCTTGAAGGAACCTTGGCTGAATGGTGACTAAGGCTAAGGACATATATATAACTTGGAAAAAGAGTAAATAAAGGGGAATGTGATGTAAGCTTGGAACTATTAGAAGAGTGCAAATGTGAGGACCACCATCTTGGCTGACATACTGGGAAAATGAACTGGGGACCTTTAGAGTTGGAAGCAAGAGCTTTTTTAACATCATGAGCCAACGTGGCCAGAACGCAGTATGTCCCTCGTCTTTGGATCTGGGAAGAGAGTGGAGTGCAGTGTGCCTTTGCAGATGATATTACCCAGTCTGATAGGCATAAGAAACTCCATAGCATTAATTGACAGAGCCATCATTTTTGGAGCAGGGTGATAAATTTAAGAAAAAGAAATGAGTTTTGCAGCCATTAACTGATGAACCGGAGTCACAATGCCCCTATGTTTGTGGGGTTTTTTATTTTTATTTTTTTTCATCAGCTTTCTGAATGAGCAGGTTGGACAGCTACTTGGAGAGAGGCTTGTTCTTGCTGATCATTTAGGTTTTGGTATTGTAGGACTATGATATGACCCCTTCTCTCTCCCTCGCTGTACAAAATCAGCCCTTTCTTTGATCCTGAGACTGTGCATTAGGATATGGTCATAATTACTGTTTCAGCTAGAGCTGAGTCTGCTACGCAGGTGCTAATCACTGCCCTGAAGCCATCTCCTTGAAATCTGCCGGTATAGCTGTGTGTTTCCTCCCTAACCCAGTTCTGGTGAAATGATCCTGGCTACTCCGTCTCCATGCTATGATGAAGAGTGTAGCTCATCTGGATTGTTTTGATGGAGCCAGGATGGAGAGTGCCAACAAGTGCAGCCAAACCTGAAGGACGGTTACTTCTGTGGTGAGGGCTGCAGTAGCAGTCAGATCATTTGTTTAGCTGGAAGATGAGGAAATGCTCATGCTACAGGGAGATGTGTACAATAGTGGCCATGTTGATTATGTTTAATCTGATGCTGAAGAATTCAGGCACTCCAGATCCTGAAAACAGAGAAGATAAGCAACCCAGACCATGTGGAAAAACAGAAAAAAAAATAAAACTACAACTTGGTCCATGGTGAACAGCAACAAGAAAGCATGGATTTTGTGTCATGGCTGGATTCTCTGTCCAAGAGAGGCTCTCCATGTGGCTGAGGTGTTCCCGCTCTGTCTTTCCACTATGAAGCTCCCTTTTCTAATATGGACACAGTGCTCACACCACAGATTTTTTCTTCCTGGGAGCACTAATACTGTCTCTTTTCTCTACCCAGTTCTTCCAGGAATTTCCTGTCACGGAGATTTCCTCCCCATTTTCAGGTTGGCTGAAGCTGGCCAGCAGGTACACAAGTTGTTGGATGGGAAGAACGACAGAGATATGATGATCTCACATGCTTTTTTTCCTTAGTAAATTTGGCCAAAAAGATGTTTATTCATGTATTCCCAATGGCATACAAATCTGACTCACGTGGAAAGCCCACTTGTTCCCAGAGCACCAAGAAACTTCAGAGTAATTTAGGTTAAAAGCTCTATTGTTTCAAAATCTGCATGTTTGCTGCCTGCTTTGTTCCCTTAGCTTGGCTGTAAAGCAAGAGGATAACACAATGTTGATGCTGTGAGCCTTGCTTTCAGATCCCTGCTAACATCTGCTTGTTTTATATTCCAAATGATGCTTACAATATAAACTCATATCCCAAACAAAAGATATTTCTCTACAAATAAGGAACCAATTAATGCCACAAAGTCTAAACCAATATATTAAAAATCAGAAAAAGGAAAGCAAATGTCGCTGAACTTTGAGTAAGTGATAGTGCTGCTAAGGTCCGTTGTAAGGCTGTGGGCTCCAGCCAGTGCGTGTTGTGATTGAATTTACTTAGCTCTGTATAAACAGTGGATCAGACAGGGTTTTTCTGATCATTTTTTTCAAAAGTACAAATGTGATGCTGGAAAGCCCCAACGGATGTTGTTTCGTGTCAGTGACATAAGATGGGGCTAAAATCTTTCCAAACTTAGTACTGTAGGTGCCTTAGCAGACTTAGTAATATCACAGCAGGGAACAGCAACGTCACATCTGGAACATTATAAAATTGGCAATGCTGAAAAGGCATTAGTAAACATTATTAAGAATTCCTTGCAGGCAATTAGACTGCAACAATATCTTTGGAGAAAGTTTTGTTTTTTTTTTTTCTTTTTGCATCTTTATTTCTATCTTGCTAATGAGAGACTAATGAGCCACAGGCTTGTTACCTAGGAGGAATATCTCAACAAAGCTCTAGTGAACTTAAAACCAGTATTTACAGACTGATGACTGTTCACATTCATTATATGTTTTAAATAAGGAGGAACTACAGAAAAAAAAAAAAAAAAAAGAAAAAGGAAACAAGTTGTTCCTTGCTAAGAGACTTCTGAAACTAAATGTCAAAAGTTTCCTAATATCGAGGTTAGAGCCCTCCACCTTTCCCACCATTTAAGGCTGAGTACAGCTATGTGTAATTTTTGTGTGTTTCTGCTTTGCTGTTACCAAAATATTAGTCTTCTCTGACCATTGCAAAACCTACTTGTTGATTTCAATGTTTTAAAGAGATTTTTGTTGATTTGGTTGTTTTGTTTTGTTTTGTTTTTTTACTTCCTTAGGAAACCAGGCTAGTAAGCAAAATCTGTATGGACCGAATGTCTATGTAGGTGCACATCAGCATATGCCTGTTTTAATCACCCCCTCCTCACAGTTTTTGTGAGCACAGTGCCTCTGCTTCCTAATCTTAACTATCTGAAAGGCTGCAGATAGGACATCGGGGAATCTCAGAGTGTGCTTCCAGTTCCAGACACAAGGAAATCACTCAGAGCTTATCAGCAGCTCTAATACAAATCTAGTGATTAGGGCACATGGAAGGGACTTGGGAGCCACAGCTGAAATGAGTTGCTCTGCTACAGTGTCCCTATGTGTCCTTGAGCAATCCATGCATGGATAGTTTTTTTAAAAATTCTCTTTCTTATGGGCTGGAGACCTAAATCCATCCTGAGACATTAGGCTGGGTAGCCCATGAGCTGAGACAAACAGCTCTAGGATGTGCCCCTTAGGAGCACTGAACACAGAGACCTTTGCAACTGGATCCCATTCAGCACTTGAGCAAGCACTTAATGTCAAGTGAGGGTAATTTAGCCTCCAAAGAGTATGGTCACCCAAAATAGAGTGTGCATGACCACATTATAAATCTGCTTGCACCTTCCTCTCCTCTTCTCACCCCAGAAGATCTTCATATGTTCAAGGCATGGTGGCAAAAGTAGCTTCACAGAGTCTTTGCTCACAGAGAGTGTGCAAGCCCTTCTGATTTAGAAACAGCTGTTTTGACATCATTCCCTTTGTGAGGATGCACTAAAGGTTTTGGTTTTGTTCCAGACCAAGTTAGGAAACCTTGAATGTTGCCACAGAAGAGTTCTTGGGCTGCTTACTTTCTCTTGATTTTTCCAGGGTTATTTGCTTGGGATGTCTGGTTAACTTAAGTTGCCGGTTCCTCTGGCATCATGGATTGTTCACCTTGACCCTCTTATCCTTGGCTTCTCCCTTTTTCCAGTCTGTATCCCACATGCTTATTTGTTTTATCTGGTCCGTTACAGAAGCCATTCTGTTCGCTGGAAGCTGACGTCTGGGACTTGGCACCCACTACAGGGCTAACAAAAGACTATAATCCAGACTTTTGAACCATTCATCTACACAGTTCTACGTCAGCTGTGCGGGGATGTAAACCTGCGATTACCAAGCACAGGGCGGCTATCCCACCTGTTCCATCATTTCTCCACCTTATGTGCACTCTAAGGACTGTAAGCAATTACTCTACGAGGTACTAAATACAATATGCAGCACATGGTAGTGTAAAATTATGGAATTTGGGTTTTTTAATGAGCTCAGGTGCAATACAAAAGAACTTTTTTTTTTTTTTTTTTTTTTTTTTTTTCCCTGTCCATAAAATTATATGGCTTGGAATGAGGGGTTTATACAGCCCTGGACAAAGCCATTTTATTTAAAGGGTGGGTGTGTGGGGGGAATACAACAACAACAACACCCTAGCCCGGCACAATTATATGCAGATTTGTTCATAAATCTGGACTGGAGCAGATGTGCTGCACATGTTGAAAATCCGGAGCATGTTGCTGGAACTTAAAACATAAACATGAACCTGTTTCCAAAGAGGAAAATCTGCTCACAGCGAGGAGCTGACCCCATGCTTTAAACAAAGATCAAGTCCATTCTGCCTATTGTGCCTTTGCCATGTGTCTACTTTCCTTGCTTGGTGCCTAGGGTAGCTTAAGGAGTAGCCGGAGAAAGGAAACAATTTACCTCGGTCAGAAAAGAGCCAGTGGCTCTCTGGGTGCAAGGAAACAAGAGGTAGGATGTGACCCAACTCATCTGGCTATCAAGGGTCCTGTTAGACTGGGTCAGCAGTATCATGCTGCATCTCTCATCTGTGTTTTTAGATGCTGGAAGTCTTTTACCCTGTAGCTAAATCTTGTAGAAAAACATAACTGCACTTCACAGTGGGTAAGGCTGTAAGAAACGGTCTGCTTTAAACACAAACCTGCACTCTGTAGTAGTTGGAAGTGAAGTTCCTGTAGTCGACTGCGTGATTAAATTCCTTTAGAGGGTAGCAGGGCATGCTCTTGAAGACTCAGCACCCTGACTGAGTGTCACCATACTTGCTTGTCACTTAATAGTGACAAGCTGAAATGCTGGCAGTCCCTCCTATTTAAGGCTGTGAGCTTCCGGATTTCAGCAGGTTCTGATGCAGGTCTGACACGTGTGGTAGGACGTGATGCAGTTTTCTCTTTTCTTGGCATTTTATTATGTCAGAAAGGGGTGTGGGTTGCTGAAGGGACACTGAGAATACAAAGTGCTTTCTTTCTGACCCTTGAAAAAGATTAGCCCTCCAGGTAAGGGGCAAAGGTGCCTTCCTGGTTAATGAGGCTCCTTACATCCCATCTACTCCCACTGGGAGTTTAGATGAAGAAAAAAGGTGACTCGCCATCACCAGGCACAATGATGCCATGACCTAACAGAATACAGAGGGTCCAGCTCTCTTTCTCTGGAGTAAAGGTGGTGGTGATGTGGTCATCTGTGGGCATGTGTTCTCTTAACTCTCTATGGAAGGTGTTTGGATTAAGGCGTGATGTTGAAATCCGTGCGCATCCACTTACCCCACTGCCTCCAGGCTGGCGATGTTAAGAACTTTGGTCTCTAGGACTCATGTACACATTTGTGCCACTACGTGCGCTGGCAGTCAGCTGCAATACCCTGCTTATGGGAGGATGATATTTGTCTGGAGGTTTCAGAGCCTGAGAAACCTGCATCTCTGGTAAACTGCTCATGTTTTATTTTTCTTTAAATCAAAAAGCCATGAAGGGGAATGACTGTTAAAATTTAGTCAGATTGACATAGATGTGGATTATGTCAGAAAGGGAATGAGCAGTTAATGCTGAGAACAGTCACAAATAAAACATCTCTCTTTGGTTAGTTGAGGGTAAGAGAGACACGTATCTGGATCAGCCCTCCGCTTACTGCCACCTTTCCTGCCCAACCTCTTTGTTTGCCACCTGTGCAGCCCGGGATTGGGCTGCCCTCCCAGAGGTGTTATGAACATTAAACCTGGCAAGGGCAGTGAGGTACCTCCATGCTTTGTTGAACAGGGTTGAACAGGTATCGTGATGACTAATTGAAAACGGGTTTTCATTTGAGAAACACTCACACGTACAAATTCCATTAGCTAATCAGGCTTCCAAGAGGTTTTGCAGTTTTGAAGCCCAAAGGCTCCTGCCACTGACAGTACACAGCCCAGGCACCACACCACACAGACGAAGCTAAAAGGGCTGTCAGTACTGACATGTTCACCTTAAACTGGAAAATTTTAAATGTTCCCAGTGGCCCAACTATTTGTCCTTCCACCTGACTACTGTTCAATCCATTGCCTGCGAATATGGTAAGAGGAAGAAAAGATGCATTATTATTAATAAATGAATGGAGCTATTTGCTATTTATTATTTAAGCCCTCAATACTGGCAGGCTTTAGTGATACATGAAATATAGCCAAGTAATTTATTTATTAGGGAAAATAATGATTTTTCCCCCCATTCTGGAGCCCTCTTTGACCCAAAACAGCAGGGGGTTTATCAAATACAAATACGATGACTTGTAATTTTAGAGTCTTTCAGAGCACTGTAACTGACAACCTTTTTAACATAAGTACATTGAACAAATAATTTATAGAAGTATTCTGGGAATATTTTAGGGTGTTTTATTACTACTTCTGAAAGCTATGGCATGTTATTGATTTTGGTGTATTAATATAACCTAAAAGTGAGGGCACATGCTTGCGTCCTAATCCAAATCAGCTTTGATGGCAACCCATATATTTTACTGAAAGGAGCCTTGAACTAATGGCAGAGGTTAACAATTACACATCATAGCCAAAAGTTTAAGATAATGAATTTTGCTCGTTACACCCTGTCCAGCTCCAGCCACAGGAAGTTCCTCACTACACCCTCCTGGATGTCTCATCCAAATTTCTCCAGTAGCTATTTGTCAGAATTTTGAGGCCTTATTCTATGATTTGTGTCACGCAATTTACATTGTGTTCATGAAGGCTTCCACTGAGGAAGTGTAATCATCATTACTGTTTTCTGTGTGCCATAAAAATAGTGTATTTCTCTTAAAATGGGATTGCTTTCTTGCTTTATATTTTTTCATGTATATACGTTTGTGTGTATACACAGGCACAGGTATGTATAACAATAGCCGCGATATATATGTTACTGGATGTGGGTATTTCTCTATTTGGTTCTTTGCTGATCCTGGAGTGTTGCTCTGGGACACTACAGGGATGTTAATTCCTCCGTCTGCTTCTCTCCATCTGGCCAAAGGGTCCGGAGCAGCTTCATTGCAGCGTGTCAGGAAGATGGGCGCCTCTAGCCCTTGCTTTCTGGTGACCTACGTAGCTGTCTGTTTAATGTTTCAGTGAAACTGGACCAATTCACCTGGCTGCTGAAAACTGTCCAACGGTACCAATCCCGAATTATTGCCCTCATGGTGTGTGCGTCAGCCAGGGGACTCTCCAAACGGCACCACCAAATGTATGCTCCTTTCTTTCTCTTCCTGAGTTTTCCCACTAATCTTCTCTGCTGGCAATTAGTTTCACTTAGTTAACTCAGTTCTGGATAACTTTTTATCCCACATTTAGTTCTTGGCTTTAAAAAGGAACGGTGGATACTTTTTAAGTGCCTTGACATAGCAACTGTGTGAACTAGGGTTCTTTAGATGCATTTTCTTAAGAGCGGCCAGATTGTTTAATTGTCATTATCTTCCCCCATCCCCATTCAACAAGCAGTGTTTTTTTTCTCTCATCTTTATGTTTTCCTGATCACTCATTGGTGCCATCAGTGATGGCTTGGCCATGGGAACTCTTGGTTCTGCCCACTTGATTGAGTGGGCAGAATCTTTTGGGACAGCTCTGCAGTGTTGGGGTCCATTAATGAGGAACAGATAGGCAGCTTCAACAGCAGAGTGAGGGAGAAAGGCGAGGAGACCTGGTAGAAAAAATCCCTTCAGATCTGTACCCTGCTTCAAACTTTCTGGGAACTCCACGGCTGGGGCAGTTGGAGACTTCACCGGCCCCTTGTTGCCTTCCTTTGCTGCTGTCAGCGTGGCTATAACAGCATCACGATGCTATCGTGCTGCTGCTGAGATTAGGAGAGGCAGGCATGGGGCACTCACTGGGAAAGACCCAAGTCTTGAGGTACTGTTGCCCTCAAAGCCAAAGCCAGAAAGACCCTTGCTTACCTTTATGCTATGATTTCTGTTTTAAAAAAACCTATGCATGGGTAACTGTGTGAGGTGGACTGAGAAGTATGCATTAAAATAGCATAAAATATGGACTTTTTTTTTTGGGGGGGGGGGGGGGCGGAGTAAGGAATTCAATCAAAATAACTCTGGAGGGGGAAAAAAGCATACAGATCTTGAGGGCAGGGAATAGGCCATCTGGCTGAACATGCTGCCCGTTAAAATGTACCTTAATCCCCACTTCCTGTTTTTTTGCCATATGCTTTGCTGTGTGAAAAGTCATGTACAAAGCGGTGCCCTTAAAAGAGAAGTTTCATTCCTGGTCACCTAAAAAGGTGACTCCTAATTAAATCCAAAAGAGGCATTTTATATTCATCATAGTAGATTTACTCACATCTTTATTTTCCAATAAAACGTGCTTGCTCCTCCTGTCCTTGTGGCATGACTGATGTCACTTCCCACCCAAGAAGTTTCTGGAGGAAAGATTTTCCCTTCCCCTTTTTTACACAATTTAAAATTTGCTTTACTGTTTTTGATAGTAAAAGTCCAGCACCATTTGTGCCCTGGAGTAGTTAATGTCCTCATTCTCAAAGAAGGAACACCAAGGGCCTTAAATTGAAATAGAAGTTATACCCTGTACGCTTGCGTCCTTTGCAGTCAACATTTAATGATTTGTAAACAGTAATAATATACTGTCAAAGGAGAGAAGATACTTAAATGCAGTGTTAAGCAATTGAAAATGTAAATTTGGTCTTGGGCCTGTCGCAGGCAGGGTTTTATTGCTATGGGTTTTGGAACATATTGGGCAGAGCTTGATGCTGAGGAGCATTCTTGATGCTGAGGAGCATTTCTTGAACTTTGTGATTTTCAAGCTTCATAAACTTTTTAAGCTTTCAAAGCAAATCTTCAAACCCTGGCTAATTCACTGCTCTTCCTGTAAGCTGGTCAAGGCTTTTCATATGGCTTCAGTGCTGGAACTCGTTTCTCATGTTGCCACAGAGGTAGACCAAAACAGGGGCCCTTTGGAAAGGGCTGTCAAACCCCCTAAAAGCTAGTGGGAACCAAGGAACTTGAAAATCTGTGAATGAGCTCAACCATTCATACACTGCATCCCTGGCATAGGGTAGTCCAGAACAGTGGTGGGACAAGCAGGCCGTTTGCCCCCAGTCCGTTGTTCAGTGGGCTATAGACAGGCCCGCTACAGTATCACATTTCCTTATGTGCAATAGACTGCACCAACCACATCACTCGTTTCCTCCAGGTGCACATGACACAGAGAGCTCCTGTTGTTGTTTTGGGTTCTTTATTTTTAGGTTCAGTAGATTTTATTGGGTTATTTTCCTAGCCTGTGAACACAGACACCAGGTAGTCAATAACAATTGCTCCATTAAAAAGGAAAAATAAAATCTTCAGTGTTAGCTGCACACACTAGAAATAAAAAAAAAAAAAAAAAAAAAAAAAGGAAGGGGGAAAGATGAACGGAAAACCAGATGCCAGACATTGTTTTACATGTCACGGAGGCTGTTGTTCTACAAACTCATGTCTTCAAATGAGTGCAAGTACAATGTTACAGAAAAGGTGCATTGTATCGCATTCTTTTTCCATTCTTTGATATTATCACCTCTGAAAATCAAAATGCTTATTTAACAGCTGCATTATCTTAACTTTTGGCTTCCAATCTGAGAACATTTTGGCCCAGACAGGACTCTTCTGAGGTTACAAACAAATCAATAGGAGGGCCAGGAATAGGCCTTCCATGTTCCTTTTAGCTACCTTTTAGCTACTTCAGCTCAAAATCACATTGTGCCTGAATCCGTGGCCAAGTCAACACTGGGATTTTAGTCCCGGGAAGGATGAACTCCAGTTCCTCCTCTCCCATTGCCCGGAAGTATTTGGTTGGTGTTCAGCATCTCCCCAGGCTATACCCTCCCTTAACGCTGCTACTTCCACTGTCTCTACAAAAAGCAAAAAAAAAAAACGCCATGTCTTCTGCTCCTAAGCGTTCGGCTCTGAGCAGCCGTCACAACTGGTTTGTGTTCCCTGCTTGCTTCTGCCATTGAAGCTTTATTTAGGCTTGATAGTGAGTGAAACAGTCAGGTGTAAGATTTTAGGTCTCTGCTCAGACGAATCGTGCACGGTACATGCCGAGCAGCCCGAGTGTTTACAACAGCCTGTGACAGAATGTGTTATTCGTTGCGACTTGAGGCACTGCCATAGAAATATGGCACATTGCATAGAAATTGCTTTTGCAACAAGCAGGAAGTCATGTTATTAGGGTCCACGGCTGGATTAACCCACCAACGTGCAATCCAACCCGATACCAGCAGCGAGGGTTTATTACTGGCCATGACTTTCAGTCACATCAGAGCTCACTATGAAATCGCGGGGGGTGTGGGTGGGTGTGTTGTTGTGCATGTGTGTCTGTGTGTGTGTGATAGCTGTGAGGGACAGGGAGGGCGACTGAGCGATATGGGAGCTGGGAGTGAGTTCCCGTGGTGCGGCACCGCATCAGGAGCCCTTTGCAGCGTGTCAGGTCCTGTACTTGGAGTTAAAATCTCCTCCTGTGGTACTTAGCCTGCAAACTATTTGTGTCACTGGAAGGCACCTGGGGATGAGGGAGGGGTGCAATTTGTGTCTCGGTTACGCAGATGGAGCCTGTTGAGGTTACGGAGTAACTGGGGATAGTGGTAGGTCCCAAAGTCTTTGCCATTTAGTTCACCAGCCCTATGAATATTCAGTTTACATCCTCTCTGCTGATGCTGCCACCCAGAGTGCCAATTTGTTTCTAAGCTGTTAGTGTTTTGGGGGAGACAAGAACACCTGTCCAGGGGGAATTGGACTGAGATATCACCCGTTCAGTCCGCATATAGCCCAGCAAACTGCCGACAGATGGCACTGATTTTCAGCCACGGTTTGCTGACTGTTACAGATTTCTTACCTGGGACTAAAGCACCAAAAGGCTGTGTCCTTCACTGCCAACTAGGATCAGCTGTAATTTACCTCTTTTAGCCATGCCAATAGTTTAGAAAACAGCAAAATATTTCTACTTTTCCTTGCAGCTGCTTGGCCAATGCCCTGTCCCCCCTGCACTCCAATCCTGTGAAATACAAAGAGTTGTTTGTCCCGGTTTCAGCTGGGATAGAGTTAATTTTCTTCACAGCAGCTGGTATGGGGCTGGTTTGGATTTGTGCTGGAAGCAGTGCTGGTAACACAGGGATGGTTTCGTCACTGCTGAGCAGGGCTGACCCAGAGCCAAGGCCTTTTCTGCCCCTCACCCCACCCCACAGCGAGGAGGCTGGGGGGCAGGAGGAGGCGGGAGGGGACACAGCCGGGACAGCTGACCCCGACTGACCCCAGGGGTATTCCATCCCCTATGGGTCATGCTCCATCCCCTATGGATCATGCTCAGCACATACAGCGGGGGAAGGAGGGGGGGATGTTTGGTGCGATGGCGTTTGTCTTCCCAAGTCACGGTTACACGTGACGGAGCCCTGCTGTCCGGGGGATGGCTGAGCACCTGCCTGCCCGTGGGAAGCAGCGAATGAATTCCTGTTTGCTTTGCTTGCTTGCGCGACTTTTGCTTTACCTATTCAACTGTACAAGTTTTCTGTCTTTTACCCTTTCAATTTTCTCCTCCATCCCACCGAGGGGGAGTGAGAGAGTGGCTGTGTGGGCCTTAGTTGCCAGCTGGGGTTAAACCACAACATCATTTTGTCAAGATATGTCAGTTTTTCTCAGTTATCAGCCCATGGGTAACCAAATCACCATTGTATCTGGCAATAATGAGCAAGTTTTAGTGTCAAAAAAAAGCCAACTAATGAGGTAGTTAACCAGTTATTGTATGATAATGACTATGCACTTGCATGCTTGATGGCTTCAATGTAATTAAAAACTTTTAATATGTGCCTGTTTGTGACCTGTAAAACAATTAAGAGGTTCTGGGGGTTCGGGCATTTCTTTCTTTCTTCCTTTTTTATACATACAATTTTTCAGTCTTTGAGGCTTCTGATCTGAAAGCAATAAAATTACATATGAGACTTAGAAATAGATTTGACTCCATGAAAATTCTTTGGAGGAGATAGAGGACTGCAGCCTACACACCAGCGACCATTGCAACCTGAGCTTTCCTCAGTGGGGCGGAGAGTATTTGTTTTGGATTAAATCACAGAGAGTTAAGAGACACTGTAATTTTAATCTTTGATTTAGTGGAAGATTTAGGCTGCTGCCAGAACAGCTTTTATTTACTTACTTTTTTTTTACTTTTATTTAAATCTGAGCTTGTATGTTCTTGAAGTAAGTGTTCAAGTTAAGCATGTGCTTAAAATATTGCTGAATCAGCTGGGAGCATCTAAAAAGCTACCCTTTCTTAAACTTTAAGTCCACAAAAGGAATAGTGTTCACTTGAGTAACAGGTACCTTGCTGAGATTCTATCCTGAGTGCCTCTATCTAACAGCGCTGGGGGATCAGTAACTTCCTATTTCTTCAGAATATATTTTTCCTATATTTAAGACTGTGCTTGTTGCTACAAGAATCTTTTTCCTCCTCCTTCAGATGTCCCTCCCCAGTTTGTAATTTATGATTATTTTAAATCAGTACACACATAAACATTGCTATTTTAATTAGGGAGAAGCAAACAGAAGTCACAGGCTATAAGGCACTGCGAATACGCTTGCTACTCTCACATTTTAATTATTTATTGGAGTAAATAAAATTAAATATTTTCATAGTGATCCAGAACAGGATTTGAAGTAATTACTCTGTCAAATTCATCAAAAATTCTCTCATCAAAATAAAAACCTTGATGTCATTGAATAATTTATAGTACAAATACACAGAAATTGTAAAGTATTATAAATAGAAAACTGCAGGGTAAGTGAACATGAATTAGTTAAGGGTTATGTTTCTGAAAGAGCCTGTCATAAGCTGTATGAATTTTTAATAAGTGTTTTTGAGGCCTAATTTTCAGTGTACAGTATATACCAACAACTACAGGAAACAACCCGAAATGGTGATTTAGAAACACAGCTGTTTATGATAGAGGCCAGATTGTGACTTCTCTTTCTGGGCCTTTCTCTCATACAATTTGAACTAATGATGTTTGCCACTGAATGCCGATGGCTTAACATGAATCATCTGCCTAAATAGCAAATACATTAAGTAAACCTAATCTCTGTTATTATCTATGAATACCAAATGCTGGGACAATATCTGGCCTATTAAAGCCCCAACTGTTTGGTGAGGCATCTGTACGCTGATGACTTAACACCAGCTTGCCTGTGCTTGGTCTTTGATAGGGTTTCTGGTGTGACTGGGGATCTCTCCTCCTTGTGCAGGAGCTGGAAGGGGCTATCAGTCTTCCTTGGCAACCACAGGGCCTGATCCTGCAAGCTGCCATCTCCCCACCAAGTGTAAAAAGAGCTGGAAGCACGCAGCACCTTGGAGGTTGATGGTAACTTTTGCATTTGGTCTTGTAATGCTGAAGGTGACTCTCCATGTTACTGGTAACCAAGGATGTGTCAGAGGCAAAACCGCTGATCTCAAGTCCCCTGACTTCGCTTGTTCTTCTCTTTCTAATTCTGTTGAGTTCTAGATCAAAATCCTCTGCTAAAAGGCCTCCCATAAAACAAATTAGCAACAGATCTGGACATTCCCATGCAAATCCATTGTTTTCAGTGGATCTAAGATGGATACAAATATCAACAGCCTTTTTAAAAAACTACCACTGCCAATTCATAGTAGACTTGAAAAGTAAAACCTCTTCCTTCCCAACCAAATGAAACCTGAGATTTATGGTGGGATCTGGATCTAAGGCAGCAAAGGAAACCTGCTGCAGCTCCGCTGATGCCGAGGGAGTTCTGGATGCAGTGGTGTAAAGCTGAGGTAATACCACTGGAGTCAGTGGATTTGTTCTGACTTAATCCCATCGTAATGAAGCCTGAAAGTCTTTTTCACTTCCTTGATAAAAAGGCTATTAGGCAAATTCTACTTCTGTTCCTAAAAGTAGTTCTAGAAGTTAAAGAAAACAGATTTGGTGCCATTTGTCATTTATTGTATTTTAAGAGGGATCATTTAAGGGAGGTTTTTTCCTTTGCTTTCTTGTAGCACATCACCATTTTGGTAGACATGTCAGTTCAGGTCATATCTGGCTAAAACTTTGTTTTTTGAGAGCTGGTAAGAAGCATGCACTTTTTTGATCAATACAGGTTACAGAAATAGACACAGGTAATGATTTTCAGATGGCTAAGCGAAGGAAGCTTTATCAGATGTAGAATATGCTATCTCATTTCATGCATGCATCTACCTCTGGCAAGGTTCTTTCTATTTCTGGGACCTAAAGGGCCTCAGCAAGGCAGTTCTGTTTGTAAATCTCTGCTACATCAGAAAGGTCAATATACAAGATGCAGAGCAGGCACAGAGTGATAGGAAGTGGGAGCAGGATTGAACAAGTTAAAAATTGCGATCCTTCTCTGATAGAAAATGAAAAGTCATGTACGGAACTCATGGGAACAGTTAGGAAGTACTCAGGAAGCTTTGGAAAGCTTTGGCTTATGCAAAACTTAAATGTAGCCTAAATTTTGCATTGATTCTCTGTACACGGTGAAAAACACCCAGCTTGAATATAGTACAAGACAAATCTATTGACTGCGGAGTAGACATAGGAATTTATTGCTGTACTGTTTCTCTTCCCATTCATCAGCCAAGATTTTCCTAACTGGCTACATTAGCAGTGCCACCAAGCATTTTGTGGAGGTTTTCAGTGACTCAGGGATTTAGTCCTCACTATAATTACCACCTAACTCTGTGTTCCTCATTCTAGATGATGTGGGTAACATTTGCCTAGCCCCCCCAAGATTACATTGCTTTACATCAGATTGACAGCAAACAAGTTTTTAATGACTATTTAATTAAAGGGAAGCCTTTTGATCATTTTACAGTTAAATTTTATCTATAATAAAGCTTCCTGTTCTTATAAATCTAGGCTACTAAAATCTGCATGGAGCACAGAGATGGAGGCTTCCATGTATTAGTTATTCGCTGGGTCCTTCCTTTCTCTCTGTTTAATAATTGATAGGCACAATCCTTCCTCCTACTTCTTCACTGTAGTCAATAGTGTGTCATCCTCTGCTGTCATCCCAGGTCACCTTCCTGAACTGTTTAGGTTTAGGAGTCAAGTCTGGCATAGACAAGTTAAAACTTTTAGGAGTAGAAAGAGATATTCATTTAATATGTTGGTTGCTAATTATTATCAACCCATTTTAAAATGAGAAAGTAGCTCGTATAGGGAATCGCTTAATTTCCCTAAGCACATTGGGGTCTCACTTGCTTTAAAGATGTGCTCTTAGCTTGATTTTTCTCTTTGGGTTTGGGGTCTTTAACATTTCCTCTTCTGTTGCTTGTGGTTTCATTGTAACATTATTCTTACCACTTTTCCTCTTCCATCTTTTTCACTTTCTACTCCACAAGGATATTGTAGTTTTTTTGGACGTCAAATGGAACGACAAAGGCAAAAATCCCCACAATTCTTTTTTCAAACTATGAATAGTTTTCCTTTAAAAAAAAAAAAAAAAAAAAAAAAAGTTCTGGTTCATCTGCAGCCAAGTTTATTGGAAATGACAGCTCAAAAGTTCAGTGAGTGAGTGAAGTTCCTAGAGATCAGAAGCCCTCTGCTGTTTCTACTGTTTCCAGGCCTCAATACAAGGGCACCTTTTGGAAGTTTCAAGGTCAGCTGTAGGTCTATTATTATGTTGAATGGAAAGGAAATAATTTTGCACTTGTATCCAACTTCTTGTCATCTTTCTCCTTACCCTACTTGGCTTCTTTGTAGTACTTGAAGGCCTCAGCTCCATCTCTTTTGGCCATTGTAAATGGTTTGATTGGTGTTGGCCATGTTATCTCTTCTTTCCTCTTTATAAAAAGCAAATGATCGTGTTGAATTGAAGAAACCATTATTTCCATCAAACAATCTGCCTTAATTTTCACCTTCTCTGAAAGTTTCAACTCCTCATCAACATTTCAGAAGGAAGTAACTCTGTTGGTTTTCAGTAAGTCTGAGGAATCCTACCAGTTCTGATCCACACTTTGGATAAGTCATAGCACAGAGACCACTTTGGACAAAGGATGCACTGGTCTTTTCCTTTTATTTTTACCTCTTTGCCGCTTCTGTTTTTTTTGAAGTGTTTGTTCAAGCCCCCTGAAGCGAAGGCAGAGACATGAATCTGTACAAAGTTCCATTAACCAACCATCTCTCCTAACTGGCAACATGGAGCACTCTAGGATCAAAATTGTCTGTGTTATGTCCAGAACTGTAGCTTTGTCTTCCTATGAAGGACTCGGGCTGGTGCATTGGAATCAAGCATTTGCAGGAAGCCCACCCACAGATATTTTTTCTCAAACATCTCTTGGCAGCTTTTCCTTCTTCTGTGCCCAGGGGAATATTGCTATAGTTGGTACATTAGTCTAGCTCAGCCCTGTCTGACTATCTGAAACGTAACACCAATTCAACAATGTGCTCCTTGCCCTGCCTCCCTTTTTCTGATTCACAGCAAAGATAAACGGGACACCAGGACATATCCTTCTGAGTTACTATTTCTGCCAATGGCTGGTTTTAAACCAGGGCTCAGAATTTAAAAAGTACGTAAAGCTGTTATGCCCTAAAGCACCTCTTGTGTTTTGCTTGGCACGTAGAGTTAGTGCAGTTTCTTAACCACTTGGTTTTGCATATGGTCACTGGGGCTGAATGTTAGCCCTCTTAGCTCCGATGATTTCCTTGGCTTTTATAGAATTACTCCTGACTGACACCAGTTTAACACGGATAAGGACTGGAGTCTTCTCTCATCCCCAAAACACCAGAATGAATCTCTCTTCAGAGCTTACATAGTGCTTTTCATGTATTATACCTAAAGTGCAGCATACATTTGCCTTAAAACTAAAGGCTAAGGGCACACTTCAGGTCTAAGGGGTTCTAATTACAGGTTGAAGGGAGCAACAGAGAAAAGAATAAATACATAGAGAAGGAACTGTGTGAGGGACTTGCCTAGGAATAGCAGTCGTCTTAAGTAAAATGATGAGACGTGCCTTCAGGCAGCTTTGGTTGTACATGCTTATGACTATCTACCACTTTTGTGCTGCAAGAAGCAGTGGCAGCACCTGATCTCAGGGACTGCAGTGTCATATGGAGATTACTATTCAGAAAGATATGAGAAGGCTCTATGATTTTCCTAGGAGAAAAGAATAGCATAAGCTCAGACTGGTGGGCAAGCTTTCTGCCTACTTCTGACCTGCCCAGAGCAGTTTGGCAGGTGTGAGGAAGTCGCATTAGCTCCTAGCTACATTTCAAATGGATTTTCAAAGAACTTTTGATGACTTATAAAACAGAACATGGTTTGGGGTTTGAGTATTTATCTGAGCAGCTGTCTCCCTCTGTATGGGCCTAAGCACTGTTTGACATAATCTAAAGCTGTTTTATTGGCCATTCCAAAACAAACAAAACACAAATAGGCTTAACACCTTTGGAAGGCAACTGCTTAGTTATTGTGTGGAATTCATTTTGGGCCAGGGATCTGTAAAGCTGAGTCAATACGCTGATTTGAATCTAAGCAACAAGCTTACCTTTTAACCTGCACTTGTTCTTCTTCTAATAGAGCTTTTTTCCAAACCACAGTTTATTTTGCCTTTATTGTCAACTGCCCTGCATGCATTTGCATGAAAAATACTATGGGCTCCTGCTTTGAGTTGACACTAGGAGAGTGTTGGAAATAAAACCTGCACTTCTGTCCCCATTCTTCTTGCTTTACAGAGGGATACTCTTGGGCTGCTAACCTGAAGATCTGGAGCTCTTTCCCAGCCTTAGCATCCACTGCCTTTGGTGGAAGGACTGACCATTGGGCAGCTACATCATTTTCCCTTGCGGAATCCATGAGGGTTGTACTGAGCAGTTGCTCCTCTCCGAGTCCTCCTTGTCTCTTGTGCAGCTGCTGCTGAAGTGCTGCTAGGTGCTTTACTGATGATAGCAGGGGCTCTGATGTCTTCAGCTTATCAATAACCCTCTTTAAGCTGCCATTGCTTTTAGAACAGCCTGTGCAATGACTGAGAGGATTGACTGAAGGATGAAGGTTATCTGGCTGAAGGTCTGCTCAGGTCAGACAGATAACACTTACAGGAAGGAGGAATTGTCTGGTGAACTGGAAGCAAAACGCAGCAAGAGGAGCTGAATCCTTCCTTCCTATTTGCTACTTTCATGATGTTAAATCTAGTGACATGAAGTATCCCTATTTCTTTCCTAGGGTCTTCCTAGATAGCATTTTATATCTGGGCTTACAGGCACAGTGTCAAGACATTGTTTTCTTATGAAGTATGGTCACTGCTTGTGTTTTGGAGTGGCTATGCACCTTGAAGGGTCTAAACCTAGCCTAAACAATCTCAGACTTTCCAGACCTAAATCTTCTAGCAAGTCAGTTTTGTATTTAAAAGGTGCTTGTTTGTTTTGCTGTTTTAATTTACTTGGTTTTCCTCGTGGTGTGCCCTGAGACACTTCATGTTTTCATGCTTTGAGCTGGCAGCTGGGCAGGAGGGGCATTGTGAGAGTTCCTCAGTGTCTTCATGCTCCTCTATTTCCCTCTGTTTCCCTCATAAGAGTCTTAAGTGCCCTTGTATTTCCTTAGCAATCTGGGAAAATAGGAACAATATGCTGGTCCAATTTCCTCAGAAAAGAAGCAAACTGCTTGGGCTCCTTGGGCCAAAATTCAAGAAAGAGAATAAAGATTTTGGGTGCTTACCTTGAAATACTGTTAATAGCTGAAATACTGAGTTAAACCTGGGCCAGAGCTGCATGACTCTCAGCAAAATCCAGCCATCTGAAAAAACAGGCTCTGGAACTGAGTGCTCCATAGAAGAGACACATCCCCAAACTTTCTGAAGGTCTCTGGCAGTGTCACATTATAGAAACAGAGATCTGTCAGTTTGTCTGTTGGCTAGGTAAGGTCCTTGTGTGACTCCCATTCCTGGGTTACATCAGTACCTTAAGATCTTTTATACTTTTTATGTTTGTGGGGCCAGACTTACACAACAGAATATGTCTGATTAAAATCAAGAGAAATGACCCTGACTAAAGTGGTCTCCAGGCAGTCTTTGCTTGCATTTCTTCTAAAGTCACTTTTGCTAGAATTTTGCAAAGTGCAACCAGAATCCCCCAAAACAGAGTGCAAACACATGCACCAGAATAGATATGTGACCCCTTCACCTTGTGTTCCCACATGGCAGCACTTACAGTTGCCACAATGCCACTGCATTGGCTCTTATAAATGATTCTGCCACCCTACATCGTGATTAAGTATTGCTGTTATAAACCAGGTACCTCTCATGTTAATAACAACATCTGTTAACGAACAAATTGCTCATTAACCAAGAGTAGCAGTGGATTTCACCAGATTACAGCTCTGCAGGTCTTTTACAAAAGAGCTATCGACAAAGTGTTGTGCCTTTTTTATTCTTTAAAGATTCAGTCATTTTCTTTTTAGTATTGAGTTTCTTAAAGCAGTGGTTATCCCATACACTTCAATGTTATGTAAAAGCACTGTAAGATGATATTTAAAAAGAACAGGTACTTTCCCTTACTATTTTATAGAAAAAAATGTCTTTTCTATATGCTGTCTTTGAATGGATTCCTGAACAATGCACCAAAACTTAGCTATAAACACACTACTGTCATATAATAGACCCTATACTTTACAATACCTACAGGGAATCACTTTTTAAAGCCTATAACATACAGTAGTCTTTTTATATGAGTGACTGAATCATATAAAAATAAAAATTGATAAAAAATAGTAATAAATCTGGATTTTATATCATGCACTGAGCAAAGTCTAAATTAAACTACTGTATTAAACCTTCTATGAAGTAGACCTAATTAATTAAAAACACCAGGGTTAAGCAATTTAGCCATCAATCTCTTAGCTTAAGTGGGGGATGAGGTACATATGGTAGCTTACTGAGGAAGAAAAATGAAAGACCTGTTCTCTCCAGGCTTGCATTGACATGATCTAGGGGAGGTTAAATATGAGCTGCTATTCCCAGGGAGACTTCTCCTACAGTTCCTCCAGCAAGATGACTTTCCCAAAGCCCTCGGCAAGTTGGAGCGTGTCACTTATCTCCTGCTTTCAGAACGAGTGGAACAAAGCAGGCTCACAATGCCTTTCTGAAGGAGTCAGATATTGATTGAAATGGCAGTGGTGCCATGGCAGAAGGATTTCTCCATCAATTCAGACTAGCTAGTTACATCGCTGATGCAACAGAGTTTGCCAACACTCCCAGGAAGGAAAAGGAGATTCCGATGTTTCCTTTCTCTCCAAAGAGTCCTGGCCTTAGGAGCAACGCTCTTGCGTGCTGGACACTGGGCCTGAGGGTGATACTCAAACTGAGAGAGGAGCAGGACTGGAGGGTGGCCAGCAGTACCCTTTCTTAGAAGGCAACCTCAGCAGAAAAGCAGCCCAGTGACTTGATGGATGGTTTCATTTTCCAAATTGTCAATGTGTTTATAAGAAGGAGGTAGCTCAGGAAACTGGAGGCTGAAAATTTTTCATTCAACCCTCCCTTACCACGTTCCTTCCAACTGTCAACTTTCTGGTTTGACCAGAAAGTTTTGTGAAAAACTTGAGATTATTTTTGTTGCAAGTTCTCTGTTTTTCATGGAAAGACTGAATGCCCAAGAGATCAAACTTCTAGGAGCTAGTTCATTTCTAAATTCAGATTTGACGTGCCTTTTCACATGGCTCCCTCCAAAACAATGGTAATGGAAGAAGAAAAATATGTTGCTGCACATTGATAAATGAAAAAAAACCATCACTAGTTAGACCTATTTTTTCAGTCTTTAGCTCTTTGCCATCACAGATGCTATGAATAAAGGGAAATTTCCTAGGGTCTTCCTTCCATATGTGGACAACAGTATGCTTAGAATAGTGTTTTCATAATTTCCCACTGTCTTAACAGGATCCCATTTCCTCAAATCTTGCGACCCCCCAGTGAATGTAGCTATACCATTCCCCTCAAGATGCTGCAATTGGCCAAGAGAACTCTTAGCCAAGGACCTTGCATGGAAGTAGAAATAAAATTCAATAGTATTTGGACTTGGATGTCAAGAAGTGATGCAAAATTATAAGCAAGCCATACATTACTTAGTGTTTTGATCAAACCTTCTCAAATACCACACAGATGGACCTTCTGAATTCTTAACAGTGAAATGGAATAGAGTTAAGCATCTACTGTGTAACACTAAATAAATTTCTAGTGCCATTCTATTAATTTAGTATTTCTTCATCCACTTGAATCTGCCATGAAACCCTCAATCAATGTGATGATTAATATTGCATGCACATGCAGGTCATCTCCCTTTTTCACCTCCCTGCTACTTTTTTTTTGCCCCAGACCTGACAACCTAAGGGTGAGGTTTCATGTTGCACTGAGTAGCTCCAATGAAGAGCTGCACCCAGAAAGCAGACTGACTCCTGCTGCATGTAAAAATTCCCCTTTGGATCAGGACTGGAAATTGAGTCCTTATGGGATGTGGCTGATCCAGCAGAAAAAAATATTATTGTGCAAGTCAACAAGATTCCTGAGCTGCCAAGTGACCATATGATGGTCACTCCCATCAAAGAAGGGAGAGGCAGAGACATGTGGCTGTAGATAGAGGCTGAAGTGGGATGTCCCTTTTGGCAGGGGCTTTCCATTTGACCAACTTGGCTGTAATGCGAAGATGAACACTTAGGAGTAGCCGAGATCCCCCACATCAAGCCCAGGAGTTAAGCTTGTTTGCAGGCTCTTGAGACAGCAGATGTATTTGTGGTTGGAGACGCACTTCAGAGTTCAAGTGGCATGGGGGACACTCTGCATAATGTGCAGCCCACTTGAGCTGAGCTAGTGAATGCAGGCAGCTGCTGGGAATCGTGTGGTGGCTCTTAGTAGAGGAAGGCCCAAACCTTGAAGATCTTGCTTATTATTTGTTATTCATCCTGTATCCAAGCAAACCCTTCACTCTGTAGAGGAGAGTGAAACTAAAGAAAGACCTTGAGACTTGGCCTCCTATAAAAACCAAGTTTACAGACACTTGCCTCTCAGAGATCCTTTGAAAGAAATTATTCTGTGATACGTGCTTCTACAGACACAACCTTTTACCTCAGGATTGTTATGGATCTAGCATCCTAAAATCAGTACTTCATAAAGAGGATTCTAGGTACATCGGCTAGGTCCCTAAGATAAGGTGGGACAAATTTCTTGTCTCAATAAAGAGAAGTAAGATCCTCTTGAGCTTCATTCAGCCCACCTCAAATCTTCGTTGTCTCCTGGTGGTGCATCTCTCTCTTCTTTGGCTGCATGGGAAGCCAAGAGTGACTGTTCCCAATTTTGGGGAACATTGCACACAATGAAAGCTGGCAGACCTATGTGATAAGGACTTGAGTTGCCATTTTCGCAAATATCATAAACTTCTGAAGTGAATTCAGCACACACAAAATGCATTTATCTGGAAATAGTGCATGTAAGTCTCCTTTTAAGTGTTACATAACTTCTATGCTAGCAAATCCTGGTGAATAAAAAATAAAAGTGTCTGCACTGATCTTTTGCATTTATAAACAATGAAGCCAAGAACAGAGATCAACAGAGCAGGCTAAAAATGTATCTTAATGTGCCTGCAGGGACCTTTACAAAAAGTCACTAAGATAAGGGAGTTCTGACATGACACAGTGAGCCATGAAGGAGCTACTTTAAAAAGAAACAATACATTTGAATATTCAGATCAAGCACTGAGCAGTAAGTCAAAAAGAAACTACTACACTCAAATTTTCTGCAGCTTAGAGCTAATTAGACCTATGCCTCAGAATGGCCCAAGCCTCATGCAATGTGGCAATGGTTATGATAATTATATTTTCATTCTGTGTTGGGCTGTGAGTTATATGCATATTGCCTATAAATGCTAATGGGAGCTATGTATGTAAATCCCCTCCTCAATGAGGTGAGATTATGCCCTGATGTATCTTAAGTAGCATGTAAATGCAGCAATCGGGGTGGCAGCTACTCAAGACTGGCAAACCTTTAAAGGGAAGTGATAGCTGTGGGGACAGGCTGTTTCCTGGGGAAGACGGGAAGGGGTGACCTGAAAACCTGGAATTACCAGTGGTCACATTGATTTTCTTAGCGTGCATTTCCCATCAGATATGACCAGTAATAATGATACAGAACCAGTATCAATTTCCTGTAAGTAGTGAGAATTTTATCTGCATAGGTACATACTATTATACATTTCTAAGTTATCTGATGTATGTCATAACTGCAGAAGGTTAGACTCATTGTATATGATCTACTGATGCTAGTCATGTCACCTGCACTGCAAAAAGTTAGCATTTCTGATTGCATGACCATTCCTCCTCTCAGCAATTTATTTGCTACCTGAAGACTAATTGGTCTGCTATTGCCTAACTAGCCAACTGTGCCCATAATGACATAAGTAATATGTACAGATGAGATAATGATGTGCAAAGAGACATTGTTTCCTCTGTCCTGTAGCCTGCTGACTGTAGGTCCTGTCACACATTATGTTATTTTTGTTATGCCCTGACTTGTGCCTCGATGTACAGTGTCTCTAGATCCCCACTGCACCACTCACGCATTTTGGCTAGAGGCTTTGGGCACGGCTCTGTTGCAGTCACTGCCCATGAAGTGGGGTCTGGAAGCAGTCAGTTTAACAATAAATAAGCAAACCGCACACGGGAGGTTTCATGACCTGGATAAGGCCTTCGCCAGAGTGTGCTTTGAGACCCCCAGCTCCGTAAAGTCTGGACTGAAGCAAGACAGGAGGGGAGAGGCTAGATTTTCTTTTGGAAAGTGTTTCTTCATCCAAAACCAAGTATCAGCTGAATGGCACAAATGAACTCCAAGGAGATTGGTCCTAAGCAGCACTTGAATAGTAACATCTCTCATTCTGCCCCTTTCTTTGTATTACTTTCTTCTTATTCTAAGTATTTATTTACTGACTATGAGAAAAAACACACGACCTCACAGGACCCCCAGCAGGTGCTCACAGCCTCCATGGGCTCCTTGAACAACCATAGTATTCTCTCCCTCCCTTATTATGGTCCTTTCTCAAATGTGGGAATGTAGAGTTCAGACCTGCTGGAGTATTTGGGGGGATTGCAAGATATAAATAAGCCAGCTGGGGCTTCAACCCACCAGCTCAGCAACATTATATCGTGCTAGTCTTTGTTTTCACTGTATCACCTATTTTTCGGACCAGCGGTATAAGCAAGTTGTAAACTGCACACCTTACAAATCAGTCTATCCTGACATTGCTGGAGCGTTCATTACAAGCTGTAAAAAAACACTAGCAAGGAAGGTTTCAGTTCTGCAGCCCAATTTTCCATTGCAATAACCCAATTAACTGGTGTGTGTTTGTTTTACAAAGCTCTAAGCTACAATAAACCATGCCGATACACAGGCTGCAGAAAGCTTCGTAATTAGGACAAGGTGTACAAATTAAACCACTCTTTTTAAACTTCAAACCAGCTAACTTCTGACATACTGTACTGCTGGGGCTTCTGGGACTAAACCCAATTAACATCTTAGTATTTTATAAGCATCGTTTTAATTGCATTTGTATGCAATCTTCTCTCCAAGAGCCTTTCAAGGTGCTAGCCCTCGTTCAGATTTTATTACTTTAGTGATTTAAATCTCCTCTATCTGTGCTTCCCGTTAATAATGACTAGTGCTACTTCAAATGCCGGCCCAACATAAAACTGAGCTCTCCAAAGAATTATACTTTAAAACAGTTACATTTAACTTTATTATTACATTTTTAATTTTTTTCTCCCTCTGTTTGAACATTATGCCTTGAACCATTTTATCAAGCTGTCAATGCAGTAAGTGCTGGAAGAGTGAATGTTTTACTTCTTGGTGCTTTGCTATGGCACAGCCTCTTGGCCTACACATGACTCAATTTGTACTGCACAACATTGTCTTAGAAAAAGAGCTTTTCTAGGAGCAGTTTAATGACTTGCTTGTCCATGGATTTTCAAGATGACCAGAGGTGGGGGG
>KL286613.1:7848-42323 GCA_000699545.1 Podiceps cristatus | reverse complement strand
CAGACCTTTCTATGAATCTATGAATCCATTTTAGCATTTAAAATAAAGCATGTTTCTCCATCGGAAATTTTCTCCTCCTTACTAATATCAACTATCAGAAAAAGGCCAGCTAAGCAGACATGTTTTGTATTATGATCTAAAGCTAAATAAGTTTGAGCTCTTGAAGTGAAAGGTCTAGTAAAAATAGTCCTCCTCCATCTTCAAGAAAAACGAAAATCTCAGTTGACCCTCTCATCTTGACCCTCAAGGCAGGGCATGATGAAAATGAGGAAGAAAACATTGAAAATATATATTGAGGCAGGTCATGAAAAGGCACACTACCATCTTTTAATTGTCTATTTGAACCTTTATTCTACAAACATGTGCATGAGATTGCCCATTTGCAACCTGTACTGCTGTGTGTGCAAGGACAGGGGCGTGCTAGAGAACGACATATTAGTTGGTGAGCTACGCTTGCACTGAAATATATTTGAGACATGTAGGAATGGAATGGAATTTTCTACATTGTATTGAAATGAGGGAAGTCAGCTAACCAGCATAAAACTCACTCATATTCAGTTCCTCCAACATACCCTCTCTTCCAAGCACTCACAATTTGTTTCAGAGTCCATAAGGGAATAATGAAAAGAAACAATGTCAAAAAACATGCCATGTTACCCACTAAATTTTAGCAGAGTATAAACAAAGTCTTTCTGTTCCTCATGCCTACATAAAAGCAGTTAATTACAACTGTCTAGAAGAGATGGTTTCACTCCAAAAAAAAAAAAAAATCCAAAGGGAAAGATGAAGCCAAATATAAAAAACATCTTGATACATGATTTTCTGGGTGGGAATTTAATTCAGTGAGGAAATATGACAAAATACAAAGCAAGATGTAAATGTAGACTGGGTAACTGTAGCTGTCTTTCAGAACTCTACTGTTCACACCAGGGATCCATTTCATTATGCAGTCCTGATGTTATTTTACCATAAATTTTACTATGAACTTGTGTCTGATTTCCACTCTATTTCTTATATATATGAATAAATGAAGTAGGAAACTGAACAACAAATTCTGAAGTATTCCTCAGGTGACTTGTATCAGAACAAAGTAATTAATGAAGTCCCATAACAGGCAACTGTAGCCGTCCTTTTTGGAGAGACATCAATCACTGAGGATGTTTGCAATAACATACATTTTTCATTTGAACAATATTTCCAGAGACTATTTTTTCACTTCAAACAATCCATCTCACTTAGGATGCAAACAGCTGTTCTTCATTCAACAGCTTCAGCCAGAAGAAGGGTTTTTAAAGGACACGTTTGGGATATTTTCTACAATGTTATAGTCATGAAGATCATGACCAAAAGTAAAAAGAAAAAATAAAGGTTTCCTCTTGTCTGCAGAAGCAATAACACCACCATATTTAATCACAACCCTTCCATTTTTCTGGTCTCCATTAGCAGTTCTACTCCAAAGTCTCAAATCCTATTTAGACATTTTTACACTCAGGAGTTCCTTATGAAGATGCATCATGACAATTCCAGGTCATTTTTAGAAGTGGAAGGTTAGATTCAAAAATTGTTTTCATCCAACTTGCTCTTGTAAGGCCATTTGTTTTCAAATTTTAGATAAAAGCAGTGAATATGTGCCTTCCCAAAAGAGATGGAATATATGCTGTGCTCAAGAAAAGGAAGAGAGGAAATTTCACCTATATAATCTTTCTTCTGACAAATCTATTTGTTACCAGTTGATTTTGGTTTTATAGTCCTCAATGTAAACAAATTAAATCCAACTTAGATTTCTAAGTATTTTCTTTATTGTTTTTGGTGATAACCCACTCAATACACCAACCAATCCAAGTTTCTTGGGTAAAACCCAGCAACTGCAGGGATTGTCAACTGTCTTTTCAAGGGGGAAAACTAATCCCATTGCTTACCAGTCTATTCAGAAAAGGAGAACATAAGGCCAAGGACCTTCCAAGACAAGACATGGAGGAGAAGGTAATTTTACCTAGAGTCTGTTTAAGGGCACATACTCATGGTCTGGACAAGTATAGTCCAGGATTTTTATAGATAAACAGTCCTAATAAATACTCTATAATATTTCTAAGGAGTATTCTCTTCTCTTTTCCTGTTAACTTGAAGAAACGGACACCTATAACACTAACTGATACATACTATGTATTTGGTTTTTTTTGTGAATTCTTCAGTTGTGATACGGATGAATTCCAGAGTAAAATCAGCCTATGGACAAGTTATTGATTGACCGTTCAATCTCTGAATTTGCTATTTTGTGCAAAATCTGCAAACAAGAAGTAGGAAGTCTTTGTATTTTTCCTGATGTATATTCCAACTACATTTGCAAATATATATTTAGCATTCTGCACTTACCATGCCATTTATTTTGCTAATAATGTGTTTACTTCTGTCAGTAACAAAGTGATTCCAAGTCTTTGTTGGTAGTGGTTTGGCAGAACTAGGAATGAGAGGCTATTGAGTTTGCCTTTCCAAAATTCTTTGAAGCACAAATAATGCTTCTCCTGAAACAAAATTAGAGTCAGTCAGTCTGGTTTTTATTCATAATGCTCTCCTCATTAGAATAAATATTTTCACTAGGTTTTCTGAAACATTCCTCCCTGTATTATTGCATACCAAAAACTCTTACCTGAAAACTGCCTTAGACAACTGACATATAACATTACTGCCCATTCCCTAGAATCTAGCATTCCTTCAGTTCTATTTGAAATTCTTATATACATTTCTTCATTTTAATTAAAGATAACCCTAAAGACAAGTATAAAAATTTTCTTTCACTTCTGAATGGCATTAGATCTTATTAAAGCCTTGCAGCTTGAAACCATTTTGCTTAATGGCTGATATCATGTGTGCCATGAAGTCTTTGCCATCTGTTTTACTAAATTACAGTTAGCATCCAAACCATCCTCAAATGTGAACTATTGGTTGTTTAGAAAGGTTTGCAATATCTAAGTGCGAGATTCTAAAAGCAGCAAAATTATTAAAATGTAAATTTATTGGTGCAGTAAAAATACAAATAAAATTGTTAAAAGAGAAAATCATCAATTATTTTTAAATGTCTTAAGATAAAACTGCTGTGGAAAAATTTGTCTTCAGTTGGAGAACAGCATATTCTTAACGGACATTTTGAAATGTGACTAGATAAAAGTATTTGATACCTTATGGCATTTAATTTGTGTCATTCAACTCAAAGATCTCATTGAGTTGAACTACATTTTTCACAGGCAAATTCAGAGGAGGATAAAAGTATTGTGAGACATTCTCAGCAAAACTTTCATTGTGCCTATACATAAACATAAGACAAACATGTCCTTTGCAATAGAGAATTTATGAGCCAGATTTTCTGTAAACAGCATTAAGAGCTGCCCCTCCCTGCCTGCCTCCCTCGCTCTCTCATCATTAATAAGCATTATGGTAGGTTATCACACACTAAGTTCATTTAGCACTCACTAAATTTCCAAATGTTAAGATCCTCCCTTTATAGCATTAACACCCCCCCCCAAAAAAAACAAAACAAAACAAAACCAAAAAACCTCCAACCAACCAAAAAAACAAAACCAAAACCAAACCGAACAGTCCATTCTGTAAACAGTTGTAAACTCAGATTAAAACTAAAATATTTTTATGCTCCTACAAGTCAAACTGACCAAGAAAATTCAGGATTTATTTGTCTTTTCCAAAATACACGTTTTAAAAAATATTGTATCAATGATGCAGCAATCTCAAGGAAGATTCACACTGAAAGGTCAAAAATTGACTTACTATGATGATTGTCTAGAAATATCCCAAAGATGTTTTATTCAGTGTCTTCACTATATTACTACCTTTGCTGACATCTTAACAATGAGGATTTTAAAATAATTAGTTATGTCATTAGGTACTATTCCCACCTCCGTATGATCTTCATATAGAGCATAGCTAAGGCTAAGGATTTTGCTGATGAAAATTGTTTGTATCATGATCACCCAAAGAGATAGCAACAATATAAAAAAGGTAAGCATATTAACATCCCGAGATGTCTCAAATAAATCAGCTTTTGGCCATGCAGCTCTTCAGAACATCAGCTTAGTAAAGGCAACTCAACAATGGTCAGCTCCAGCTATATATTAAGATTCTACTTTGGAATTTTGACTAGAAATATCCAGGCTGTAGATATAGGCCATTATTGTTTTCTGTCTATTGTAATAGAAGTGCTTTTGTCTTCACTAGGTTCATTTTTTTAATTACAAAAGTGTATCATTATTACTATTAAACCCATCGATCAAGCAGCAAATGTTTTGCACAGATTTGAGCACAGATTTTTGTAATTGAAAGACACCTTTGGTGCCCCTGCTCCAGTAGGCAACATTCTGTACAATGTATCTCCTGATATGGGACTATCATCCCTGGGAAACTATTCCATCCCTAACACTGAAAAGGTCTCCTGACAGTTAGCTTAAATATTGCATTGTTCAAATTCATTCTTTTAATCCCACATATATTCTTGCAACGTGCTCTAAACAATTTCACTCTCCTCTGTGGGAATCACATGCTGTGTGAGAGCCAAAACATCCTTTTCCTTTTTTCTGTTTCCATCGTAATTTCCTTTTATTGCATTTCATTGTGTGGCCACTTACCTGACACACACCTAGAAAGCACCTATTCTAGCATTACCACAGAGGGAGGGAAAGGTCATTGAGTACGCTCTAAAAGACTATACATTCCTAATGATTATTGATATTGTATTTCAGAAGTTACTATCACATGGTAAACACTAACATATATGCATAGAGTCAATGATCCTTTCCAGGAGTACCAACACAGGAAGAATTACTACATTTGAATGCCATTGAAGGAAAAAAAAAAAAAATCTTATACATACACACACACACACATCTCTCTCTCTCTCTCTTATATCACTTAATCTTGGATTAGGATGGGATTTGACAGGTTACAAGAAAAAACATGAAAGAAAACAATTGCAGAGGTGGAATCAAAAGAGAGAGACAAACATCAATAACATTTCCTTTCACAGTTCACCCAATACCACTATACCCTAAATATTTTTTGCAACTGCTACAGCTTGCTTCTTTTGTGAACTCAGAATGAGAGACCAAGAGAAATGATTACTTACAAAATGTATATTACTTTGTTCTTTTTGTTTTAATCAGACTTCATTCATGCTGATTCCATGAAACAACAGTATTAAGCAGTTGCCTGTTATTTTGTTTAATTAGGTCACGAGGAATAAATAAAATGTTACCCCAAGCAGTCAGCTTAGAACAGCAAAACTTGAGTGTGCTAGAGGGGAAAAAAACCTAACCTGTAAGAGCTATAGCCCAGTGTTATCCCTCTCACAAACCAGTAGTTACTCAGGATATGCATAATTAAGAACCAAAAGCAAGTCATTCCTTAGGTTGTCTTCAGTTCTTCGCTTGAAAAATTCACTAAACAATGTAATTAATCATCTAACTCCTCCTTCAGGTAAGTGAAAGCAGTACAGCATAAAGCATTTTAATGAGTATGAAGGATGCATTGTAAAATTAATATAGCAGCAACAGTGTTGACTCTGGAGACGACTACCTTTTTTTTTTTTTTTTTTTTTTAGTGTAATGCAATTGTATCTGTGGTATCTTTATATTTCCCTTTTCCAGGCATTTTGTTTGCTCTTGCTCCTTTTTTTTTTTTTTTTTTTTGTGACTGATTAATAATCAAATCATATCAATGATAAAATCAAAATAAGAGCAAGTCCTTAGATAAAGTTGTGCAATCTGTATGATCACATATGTTACTGTTATAAAACCCATCCCCTCCTATTACTCATCTGAACCCAATTTAAGACCTGAAGTCAAAGGAAAATTCCCCTCTGGCTACTGGTGAGGTCTATTTTAAGTCTGAATACTTTCCTGAAATTACATCCCATACCAGGCCTCCAAACTCTGAGATCTGTAAGTTTTGGCAGAGCAGAACCATTTAATTAGAAAAGAAAGTTCCAGCGTGCCTCAGCAGTGACCACGCTCTATGGTGGTGCAGCGCACAGCTAGAGTTAGCACAGCGCACAACCTGGAAGGTCAACAACACTCTCCTCTGTTATAAAAAATTAGATGTACCACTTGCACCCTTGGCAACACAGCAAAACCGATTGCCCAGGTGGATAAAGCTTACACCCAATTAATCTAATTTTTTTTACAGTGGTTCAAAAGCAATCTGATTTAAATGAAAAAGTAATGCTGCAATACTCTGTAAAGGATCTGCTCTGGCTCTCACCTGTGTTTAGTTCAATTCGCTGTCCATGGGTTTCAGAGCAAGGCAAGATTATTCAAATATGTTGCAGATTATAAGGGCCACTAAAGAACAGAATATCTGCTTCATGTACACCTATCTTGATTTATTCGGTTCAGTTAGACCTTCACAACTCATATGTAAGACAGTCAATTTTTAAATTTTTTAATTTTTTTTTTCAGGATGGAAGGAAAGCCTTTCACAAACATATCTTCCCTCTTATCTGAGCATTGATCACAGAATTTGGTTTGCTACAGACTTAAAGTCAAGAGCCAGTCAACCACACAGATCCAGCATATTCCATCAACTTAACACTTTATACTGGCTTTAACAACATTAAAGAACAATACTCAGCACACGTCAGAAGCTCTTTAGGTAGCTGCAAAGAAAACTTTACTTCATGTTACAAGAAAATTAAATTGATTCCAGAACCTTACCCACAGTCAAGAAAGTTTGTGTCAAATAGGAAGCAGAGTAAGTATCATCTTCACCCTGCTAGGAGTGTTGCCAGTAAATGCATTGCAACTAGCTCTGAAATCTCCAGCCCATTGGATTGTGTGTCGTGTTTTGTTGACTACTCAACATTCAAGATCATTGATCAATATGTTCTGAACAAATTCCTCTTTTAGAAAGATTTTTTGGGATAACTAACATTGCTTTTCGCAATTCCATCAGCATAAATTATTTTTTTCCCATTGTTTTCTTATTGTTAGGCTATTTATATAAGGCATAGGTCCATTAAATGAGGAATTCACTGACTGTGATTTTCTTTACTTCAGGGAAAACCTCCTTGGACTTGGAAATAACTATGTTTTTAATAACATCTGAAAGCACCATGAGGCTTTGGCTAGGATTATGGCCAATGCGAAGATATGATCCATATGGTCCATTTATCATCAAGATAATCATTAAGAATACCTTCCTCATTTTCACCGCTCTTAAGTACATGGGATCTATAAAGGAATAACCAATTAGAGAAATAAAATTAACCTTTGTATTCAAAGTTATGACAACTGTCTTCTGACTTCTGCATATGCCATATGAAATAATTGTAGACATACTGTGCTCAAAAGCAATACTTTGATGTGACCGCAAAGAATCACCTTCCACAGGAACTTGGAAATACACTGTATGGTGGTCTTGCCCTCAGCTTGTCCAGTCTAATCTTCTTCCCCAACTACTCCAGTTGCAGTGTTTATACACAGAGAGGCCTGTATGAATCAACAACAACAACAAACTTCCAATAAAATAATCATCTTGGCTCAACCCTGTGGTTGTTAAAGTAACCCTGAGGGGAATAAAAAGCCAAATTTAGAGAAAAGGAAGACAAAATACTTTGTTTAGCAAATAGGTGATAATATGAAGAGAAGACTGGAACAGAAAAGTAGAAAAATGATAACATGGAAACTTGCTCTTGCTCCCAGCCTCAGACTTTCCCAGCTCCTTTTGACTACCTATGCCAGGGAGACCCTGCTTCTGCTGCTGCTTACTTTTCCCCTCAGAAATTTGAGCACTGGAATTCCGTTGATCTGATAAATTACGTATCAAGGCTAAGAATGCCTTTTTTTTTTTTTTTTTTTTTTTAACTATAGTAATATTTCTGCCTGAATTTTGTAGTAAAACACCTTGGAGGAAATGTTTGCAGTTAACTTCTTATGCAAACACCCTGAAAAAAATGAATCAAAACAGAGGACAGTGGAGCATTATAAAACCCAGAAATTATTCAGTTTTTGAACTTCACACACATAAGCTGTCTGGAAAGGGAAATGGTAATATATGAGCAGCAATAGTGGTGTTAAAACAACCAAAGACATCTATATACAGACATTTGTTTTTTATTTTTATTAAAAAAAAAAAAAATCAGATTTATTAGTGCCAATGTACGTTCATAGTAAGGTAACAGAAACTAAGCTAATCTGAGTAGCAACTTACATCAAAGGATATCAAAATAATATTTCTTGTAAGTGAAATGTAATACTTCGTTTAAACATGATTCTTGCCAACTAGAAGTCTTTGTTATCTGTCTATGAAGCCTTTAAAGAAAAGTTGCTACAGTCAAACAGGGTCCCGATAGAACTTGGCACATAAAGAAACAACTCAATTTTCACCCATACAATACCTTTCACTCCCCTGGAGCACTCATTCATACAATACTTACATAATGCATATACATTATGACTAAAGCCATGTATGGCCTAAAGCACATAGAATATCTCAGTTCTAAATGTAACATATCTCTACATCAAAAGCAGGTCACTGTATTTACAGCAGATGATCTCGCTCTGCAGATGGAGCTTTCGCTTGAAGATCCTTTTGTTAGCATACGCTAAGGTGTCCAAGTCATTGAATTATTTATCAAATTAGAGGTGTATCTACAGGAAGATCTGTCTGACTGTGTGCGAGGATTCTAAGGCAATAGTAGTAGTTGTTCCACAGGACTAGCGCTGCTGTCGCAACCCACTCTCCCTCGGAGCAGTAAAGCCTTCCTTCTCCAGATGCAGCCAGGCGTAATGAGACATTCATGATCTGCAAGCGGTTGGCTCAAAAGTCTAAAACTTCTTGGTTTGTTTTTAATGTTCATGGAATAGCACCATAGGAATTCACTCTTGATAACAAACAAATCCTGGGTCTGTTGGTTTTGTTTTGCTTTTTTCCACCATCACAAATACTCTTACTCCTAGAGAAAAAAAACCTCTTTGGGAAACCTCCCTCTTGGATACTACTGCAGCTTATTTTCTGTTAAGCTAAACCAAACAATTAGCTCATTTACAAAGAGGTCTGAAGAAATAAAGCTTTGTAGTGGTTCCAAATGTACTGCTAAAACCAAATTCAGTAGGAGGAGTTTCAGACCATCCTTGACTATTTCTCTGTTTCTCATCAATACAGATTCTGATTCAGGACAGGTTTTCATCTCAGTCTCTTTCTATGTTCAGTGCAAAATAAGAGCACATCAGAGATAGCTTACTTAACCAGTAAACAGAACATTTTCAGATGCTTACATTGTTCAAATTCAACTAGTCGTTAGTCAACTAGTGATGACCTATGTAACAGTTCAGATTTCTCAGCCATTAGTCAAACTAAATAATCTAAAGATCAGTTATGTTTCAGAAGTAGAATTTTCCAGTTTCAAAACATTGATAACCTGATATGACAGATGAATTTGTAAAAAACACAGAACAATGCAGGAAGACCTTCCCATTTCATATCGTCTTTCAAGTCCTTGTACACACCGTACGCAGGATACAAAGTCAAAGCAACTCGATATAAAGACAGCATTTTGAGTGTGTGACCTGAAAGAGCTTTTGTTCCTCCTGGACACCATACAATTGTCAGAAGGAAGAATGATCTGCAGGGTCACTTCCCCTGAATGCAACAGAATCTGCACACATCTATGACAAATGTCAAACCGTGAACAAAAGCTTTTATATTCTCCCTACATGCAAAGTCCTTTCACAAGCTTTGCAGAGACAGTAAAGATGATGTGTAGGCTTGATTATTCCACTGGGATAGGTGATTTTTTTTTTTTTTTTTTTTTTTAATTTTATTTCAGTCTCTGGTCTTGCAAGTCATCACTTCAACTGAACTCCTATAAAACGTTTGTGCTAATAACTTCAGGTAAAAGTTACAAGTAAAATGACACTCCTGTCTTCCTTTCCACTGGGCGCTCTTTCTCTCTCTCTCCTTTTCTGGCATAGAGGTTCTTGTGTTATTTTTTGGTGTGCACCCTATCTGGATATTTTATACTTCTGTATCGTATATGAAATCCTTTCTTGTTGATTGTATCATCAGTGTGAAAGTGAAGTAAAAGAGCTTCCCCCGCTGAATAAATTTCTTCTGGTGGCTAAAATCAATGAAAAAAATGCAAATAAATTATCTGTCCTCTCTGTGTATTTATCCCCTTCATTCACATTTTTTTTCTTACCGATATTTTTCTTTTCCTGCTATGCCTTGTTGTGCAATTCCACTGGGTCTCACATGGTGCCATCTGACATCATCAGACAGAATGATTCTGTCTCATTCAGCTCTCAATTATAGGCTAGGAATTTTTGAGGCAGACTGAGGAAATGACAACCTAAACTCCTAAAAGCTGGAGGTCGGATTAAATCACGATGTTTGAATGTTTATCTGCTAGCAGAAGTTTTTAAATTATCTATTATAACTTTTTGCTTTTGTATTAAGGTGCACTCTTTGAATCTTGGCCTCTGGATCTGAAAAACATCTTTTAGCACAATCTAAATAAATATGGCATCATACTTGATTTAACTTCTCCAATTTGTATGGAGTATCTCAGCCATCTTTTCTTACGAGACAACAAAAACCAAGTTCCTTGTTCTTTTGTCCTTCCCTGATGTCTTCTATAGTTCTGCTGGAGTCATGTAAGTCACTGGGCAGGACCATACATAATATTCTAAATTCAGATAAACAACATACTCCATTACCTATTTTCCATCTTATTCTTCATAGCTTTTTCTATTTAATTCCATCTTTGCTATGTGGCCTCTAAAGCCATTCATCCATATCTTACCAGAACCCAAACAAAACATGGACAGCAAAACCCAACCACCCCACTACCCCTCACCCCAAATCACACACCTCCACCTGACACCACCCCCCTCAAAAAAAAAAAAAAAAATATCAGCCAGAGGTTGGGCCATTCTCTGGTTTGCTGCCCTCCTAATTGTAAAATAGGGCAACTTGCAAAGAAAAACATTGTTTAGTATAAATTAGTGGATGCTAGGTTCAGTTGCAGCATTTCCCTTGGAATGTATTTCCTACAGTTCAGTGGTAGCACCTTTCCTGCATCTTTAAGTGCTCAAACATGCCCTAAAAGGATTTAAACCAGCTTACAGGTAACACATCTGAATGACTGAGATGTTTGATCCAGCACTGGGGATGAATCAAAAAAGGGACACATGGTTAACGAAGAGCTCTTACCATCTCATGCAGAGTGTTTCAAACCTTTTATCTAGGCAAAGTGTGCATATAATATAAAGTGTGCTTGCATTTGCACACATACAAAGAATTGATGAAAACTCGTAGGACTGTTGCACCAGCTTTCACAAGGCAGACAGCTAACAGAACGATGCAAGTCTAAAAGGAGAAATAGGATGCATCCTTTTCAGGATGTCACCTGGCCAATTTCCTCCATGCCTCACAGAAAAACCTAGCAGCGAGGCATATGGGATGACAGGGCTTTCTTAAGGCCCATATTAATCACACAGTTTAGGAGGATGTTTTTTCCTAAAAGCAGATTTAAGTAGTAGATTAGCATATTTTAAATGCATCCCAAGCTCCCCTCCCCTAGCAAAATGTGGCTTCTTCATTCACATTGAAAGAATTGTAATGTGATAATTTTCAACACCAGTAAATTTCTCTCTGTAAGGGGAAAGAGCTGGTAACTTATTTTTGGATGCTCTGTCAGCTACCTAAAACTTAATATAACATTACAATACTTTTGTCAAAAACTAGATAAGAATATTTATTGTTGAAAATATCTCAAGGGAATGCTTACTACATGCCTGAAAAATTATATTTAAAAAAATGTGAAGCAGATAATCTAGTAACTCCATTGTAAAGAGTAGTAACTGAACCTCATCCCTTCTTGACCCCTTCCTTCCTCTGCCCTGTCTTTCTTTTCCTTTTTGTTCTGGAAATGAAAAGTTTAGTACCTGGTTACTTACCCCAGATCCACAAAATCGACCAAGTCTCACAGCTGACTTGTCATGACCATCAAAGAGCTCTACGTAATCGTAACCACAGTCTGCCTCTTCCTCAACCTCGAAAGTCTGAAACGTCACCTCGACTCGGTAGCTGCGCTCTGCCACCAGGAGCCAGTCGCAGTCTGCCTGGACCGGGTAGTTGTTATCGCCAAACTGAGCATGCGAGTACAGGTCTTTGGGCTTGGTTTCAGCTTTCAGTCGACCTCCACACTCTAAAAAGAGGGAGGAAAGAAAAGGACGCAAAATCTTACTCAGTGCAAATTAGCATTTTCTTTTCATAGATGCCCAGCCTTATACAGGCTGAGTGCATTTTTATGCCACAAGCAGGTCAATCAAACACAAGAGTGAAGTGCTATCCAGTATGAATACAAATCCATCATTGAGTTTTTGCTATATAAATTCTGCTTTATAACTACAGAGACTTGAGCATATTTCTTAATTTTCAAGTGAAAGACAAAAAGCCAGGGAACACCAAAGTTATAAGGAAAGTGGTTCAGGCGGCAGAACATTCTTCAGGTAGGCACTTAAAGGTGCCTGTGGCCAGCAAGGCAAGTGCTGTAAGTGAGGCATCCAGATTTCAGTGGTGGCAGCCTTTCCACACAGGTTAATGAGCCCATTTACAAGTGGTAGGGGAGGATCATCTCTACACACGTGTAGTCAGCGATCAAATGCAAAAGTCTTGTGTTTCATAGGAGTGTGTCAGCTTTAACAACCATCATGCGGTGCCTGGAGACCCAGCTTGATACTAAACACCACTGCCAAGTTCGCTAGCTGGTGTGCTGCATAGTTCATGGACATGAACAGGTCTCTCTCTGCAAAAGATTGTGGCTGGGAGAAAGCTGCTACTACCAAAGAAAGTCTTCTAGCTGAAAGCCTGCTCCTGAGGCAAGTCTTGAGCAGGAGATCCTTGCCTTATGCCAAAGCCATTATTTCAGTATAAATCTCTGTTTGTATGCAGTAGCAAAATGTATGTGGGGTTCAGAATTTCTGTTCAGAATTTCATAATTTAAATATGTTAACTTTACTGTATGGTTCAATAAGCTGTTCTTTAGCCAGTTTGCTGGAGAACAGAAATTGATGAAAATGCACTGAGTAAAAAAAAAGACCCCACCCAGTAGTTAGTACTTTACCCTTTCCAAATATTTGCAGCAGCTATCATTAAAACCAGTATTTTATCCTAAATAACTGGTGAATTAAGACTCTACAGTAACTTAAATATATAGATATTATGCATATGTCAATTGAAAATGCTATTACAATGCAACCAACAACAGATGGAAAATTGTATTTAACAGAAAAAAAATGTGTTATTTATTATGTTTCCAGGAGATGGGTGGAGGTTTTTTTACTTTACAGGTACAAAGATTTCAATGAAAACAGGATAATTTACTTTTGTTTTTTTATCAAGACCAAACCATCCCTTACAGCACCCATAAAAACACCAAGTGAAAATTAGCTTGAACCAAAACCTGAGATTCACAAGTTTAGATTCAATTTTTATAAATAAATGAACAGATAATTCTATCTGCATTTTGATCAAATGTAGATACTATAAATTTTCCATTTTATAATAACCTGAAAGAGATTACAAGATTCAAACATTTCTAAGCTCTGGTGAAGAGATACTTTGACTTCAGTGTCCTGGACTCCATCCATACCAAACACAACCAATTGCAATGTTATATTGTGAGGAGTCACATTTCAGCTGGGAGTTAATGACTCTAATGAGCAAATCCTTATTTTTCAAAAATGTGTGTGTTTTTTCTTAACAAGGAAATGAAGGAATCAAACCAGGAAATATAAATTATATAAGTAGAGTAATCCATTATGCATGATATGTTGTTCAATCTAAAATTTGATTTTTTTTTTTTATTTTAAAGAACAGATAAGAGCATATGATAAAGAAAATTTGTCAAATGATAGTTCAAATAATTATTGCTCATTGATGATAATATACGGGAGATTTTTCCCTTTTTTTTCTTATTCTTAATTTCATTGCCTTTTTTTTTTTTTTTTTTGTCTGACTGTCCCTGCTTCAGACACAGAACAGCTGATAAGGAGAAAATGTTTAATGAACCATCTACATTTTTTCCCTCTGCTTGATACAGTGGACAGGAGCTTAAGGGAAAGTTGTAGCCATACTAGCAACTGCAGAAAACAATTCCATTTCCCCTGCCCTTCTCCCATATTTTAGGATAAAGTATTGATTTTAGAAATTACAAGTAATTTTTTCCAGTTTCTTCAGAGTTAAGTTGTAGTTTCAAAAGCCTACATCTCAGCCTGCACAGTGCGGCGCTGTGCTGTGACGTGTGGCTGCGATGGGTCTGCACAGCACAGAGCAGTGCCACGCAGCGGTCCTCGCTCCGCCCTGGCACCAGGACGAACCTGGCTGCACCAGCCATCGTGCTCTGCATTGAGCAGGTATGTCTGCACTGCTGTAGATATGATGTACACATCTGATTGTAAAGAAATCCGTCTGACTTGTAAGATGCCACTGATCTGACAGCTTTAGGTGGAAAACATTTTTCTAGATCAGCTAAGGAACAAAAACCCTTTCTTGTTTCCTACGTTTTAGGTTTCTTGCAAACATAAGATCAAATCAAGCAGTAGCCTCTTGATGGCTTTACAAGCTGGACAGATGGGAAAAGCTTAAACCCCCACTACCTGAACTAGTGAAACAAGATTATAAGTTTGATCCAGCACTGTCATAATGAATTATTATAGTCATTCTGGACGAGGCAGAGGATCCTAAACTGAGGGACATCTGAGATGTCCAAATTTGTCTGAGTCATCGTTCCAGGGCTGACAGATAGGAACAAGACCTGCAACCTCCTGCAGCAGTGGCTGGAGGCCAGGCACCATAAATGAGGCCAGCCAGAAGGGAACTAGATGCCTGTGTTAGGGCAACCACATCAGTCTCTGAGCAATGATGCTTAATGTTCTGTCAGAAGCATTTTTATAAATTCCTTCTGGATGAGTTATGCCTTTTCTGAGAGGGAAAATATAATAGAATCTCTTTCTAAAACTATGTTGCACTTTTAAAACAGTATTTTATAAGTTTTGCTCCAGCCAGGGAAACACTTCAATCTATTTTTTAAAACTTTAATGCCTCTGCTGCTACAGTTTTATCCTGTTTTCTGAAATATTCAATAGCAATTTTGATAATATTTCAAGCCAAAAAGTTTCACAGAAGGGAAATCAACATCATCATCAGGAGCTACTAGACCAAGAGGCCATTAAATCATGAAGAAGCCAAGAACACAGCAGCACAGACACCTTTGGGCATAGGATCCAGTTATTCTCTCTCTGCTGTTACCTTACAGGTCCTTCTACTGAGCGAGTTCTGTCCAGAGTTCAGAAGTGAAGGGAGCAGCTTCCTCAGCTCTCCCTTTCTGTCCGCATAGCTGTGCAGAACTGAGTGCAACCTTGCCTACCTCCATTGCATACCAGCAATTACTATTTGCTAGGAAAAAATGAAAGAAGGAAATACAATCCATTGTCTATAGGCTTGTTAGATACCTATTCATTCACACGTGTGTACAAAACATAGGTAAAATTCCCACAGAGCACCTGCGTTTGGCTCAAGACTGCAGGAAAAGGCTGCAAGATCCAAGTTCTCTCTTGTTCAAGGGGTACTCAAAGCACATGCTGGTGATGCGCTGTTCAACTTAGTGAGCAGTTTGTGCAACAGCAGTCGACAGAAATATATGTCCTCTCTTAAGGAAGCAAAGTAATTTTTTACAACATTCTTAAAAAAATAGATTTTATTCTTCAGACTTTCTCAGAAAAGCACTATTATGCATGCTAAGAAATATTTTACAGTTAAGCCACATAAAATTCAGCAGATAAATATATATGAGGGAAATTCCAGCAAGTCATAAGATAACTAGCAGTCTTTAGAAGTCAGGGAATATAAATTTGAACTTCTTTCAACATAATGACTTCTCCAATTTTGCAAAATGAAAGTGAGAAGAATGAGACAGTAGTTTTACCACACCTGTTTCCAACAAGAGTTCTGACCTTTAATTAGTTACCCTGAAGTAATTTAAAAATGAGTAATTATTACCATTTCTATCTAATTTTCTATCTAAGGGAAGGGATTACTGCAGAAAGGCAGGCAAACAATGGCATGCTTGTAAAAGAGTATTTCTCACAAGAAAACCAAATCAAATTTCAGGTCGCTGAAGCTTTCATTTTCCAGGCCCAGATCACAAAGACTGAATAGTTCATATATTGATGCCTACTGTCTGTCTCTAAAATGCAAATGAAATTATTTAAGTTTTAGAATTACTCTTAGCAAAGCTGAAGGTAAAAAAAGAGAAAATGCCAACATTGATGTATGAGGATTTGTTAGCTGAGCACAACACATCAATTTGATGAATACTCTGGATAATATCAAATGGTATTAACAGTGACTAATCACCTTGATTAGTATCTTCTATTAACAGCTACTACCTCTACATAAACCTTATGTACTAGTAGCGTAGATGTTTATAAATATTTTTCGCATTAACATTTATTGCCAAATACTGGATAAATGAGAATGAACTTTGGAAAGTAAAGACAGGTATTACAGCGAAGGGTGGGGGTGGGAGGGGAGAAGCCTAAACCCCTCGTTTAACAGCAACCAGTGGAAGTTCAGAGATTCAGCACTAGGGGCCACTGTAAGCCAACCAACTTCAGGGAAACACTCCACGCTATGAAAATGTCCCAAGAAATCTTATTACTACAGTTGCAAACTTCTATTTTCACATTTCAGTGATTTCTGCCAAACAACAGAATTAAATGGTAAATGTGAAGGAGTTTATATTCTTAAGGTCTTAAGAAAGCCTTCAGTATTGTTTTATCTTCTTCTTTGGCTAGCCTTTCCTTTTTAGCTCTACAGGGAAGTAGTAACTGTTCACATAAAACTTAGACTTCTGTTTAAGTTAGAACCAGAAAGTAATGGATGTGTATCACATGCCCCAATGAAGTATTATCATTACAAATATAATGAAAAGCTACTGAATCTTTTACAAACCAATCCTATGAAGTATCTCTGACTGTCTATGACAATATCTTCTTTTTATTGGATATTGTTTCAATGTCTTTTAATGGCTTACCTATGAAAGAGGGAGAGAGAGAATGAGAAAGAAACATCTAAAACATTAGAAAATATTTTCTGCAATCTCAGACTTTTTCTACTGTTCTCAACATTTCAGTAGATTTAGTTGTAACATTGTCTTATCTGTTAACTCATCGCATTCCTAGAAAAGAAACACCTGCATATCTCCCACTAAAGAATAAAAGGGAAGTTATTAGTAAACCACATTCTGATTTTCTGACCTGTAGAGTGTGTTGCTTGGAAGCCTTTTCTTTGAACTGATGCATCAGAAATAAAGCGGAGAAACATTTTGTTTCCAGTAGCAATAAGAGGATCTGGTATCTTATTGCCACATAAGCGTCCCAGAATTGGTGATTTTTCACTTTCACCATCAAACACTTCCAAGTGGTCATAAGCACATTCTTGATGTTGTTCTATCTCAAATTCATTGAAGGTCTGGGGGAAAACAAAAAGCAAAATGACTCAACTTGGTACTGTATTTACTGCACTTATATGGTACATCTGTACTGTTAGTATGTTTCAGAATCCAAAGTAGTTGTAGTTAAGATGACAGATTTAACTACCACCCCTACAAGCCTATAGCTTTGAGTGGCATACTAATTCTGAGAAAGTGGAATAACAATTATGTCAGTGAATTTTAAGAGGTCATCATTCTTCATATAGAAAGGGATCAGAATCTTCATAGCCAATGAATATCCCTAAAAGAATATTAAATCTAGAATACTGTGGCCTTCCTGTTGGATTTGCACTGTTTGTAGGATTATTCCAAAATTCACCGAACATGTAGAACAGCAAAAAGCTGGAAAATATCAGTTCTTCAGATAGTTGAGGATTGATTGAAACATCTGCAAAACATAATGTACTCCCCCCTTCCCTTTTTTTTAAGCTTACCTCACACTGCAAGTGAAGCCTTTGAGAATGACCTTTCCATATGAATGGTTATGGGCAAAAGTTATACTGTCTAATCTATTATCTATATATTTTTAATTATTACAACACTAACAATATTTCAGGCTGCACCCTTCATGTTAAGATCACATTTTCACTAGCAAAATCATTGTGAAAAATAAAAAAAATCGTATTTATTATTAAAAAAACCAGCAGCATATTTTGCTATCCTCAGCTCTCCCAAGAAGATTCATATTGCTGCCATAGTTTGAACACAAATTGAAGCTCACAAACTTTACTTCATTTCAAATCTGTGATGTTTCTTCAACACTTTGAAACATTTATCTTCATTTCTGAGCTCCTCAGGCTTCTCAGCCTCTCTCAGTGCTCATTGCACCTTGTAAGGATAACTCTGGGTCTATTAAAAATTTTAAGTTGCAAGTCCTTTGGAGCAGACCCCGGCCATCTTACTTTTGAAAACTTTTGGTATTTAGATTTCTCAAACTCAGAATGTCCAACCAAATGCATTTCTGAAAGGTGTATGCCATACCCTATAGAAACCGTTAAAACACATACAACTAATGCCTGCTTCTCAAATATGGAAGAGTGTCTTCCAAGACTGGACTGATATCAACAACTTTGTTTCAAGAGGACATCTAAAAGATTTCAGATAAGACATTTTGACCAGGGCTAAGTTTCAACAAGAAACCTAAAGCTTAATATCTGGTAATTTCCTCTCATGTAAACATTGAGTAAGCAATATACATATACATCTTTGTGAATTTTCAGAAATAACCTACAATTTAAGGTGAAATTCAAAATCTGTTTTATTCAACAAAATAGCATAAAACCACTCAGTGTAAATGCTCCCATGAGTAGTCACATAGCTGACTGTTTATGAAAAAAACCAACCAACCAAACCAAAAACCAAAAAACCGCTAAAGGAATAAGAAGTAATAATTAAAAGGAATAAAACTGAATTGTAAAATACTGAGCAAATATTGTAATTATGCATTCTATCTGGTACACCAAAGCAAAACTGACCTACCGAATCCCTTGTGAAATCCAGCCAGTGTGAAATGTGATGGTAGTTTATATTAACAGTTGACCTAAAGGAAATACAAAGAGCTAACACAAAGCCTTTTTGCCCAAAGAACCGTAATATTCAGAACACTTCTGTCTTGAGAAAAGCAAAGAGTTGCATGATGCAGTGGATGTAGGTTCATTTCACAGGAAATTCTGGAGTTTTATATTAAGGGATTGAAACTGCAGAGACAGTAAAAGCAGCTGTACAGCAGTCCCTCCTGCTGCTCTTAAATTGTAGTCAGCCATCCCACTTTTATGATGCCAAGTACGTGTTGTCATTTATACCCAAATAAAATCTGACGCATTAAAATAAAAAAAAAAAAAAACGCACACAAAAAAAAAACCCCACAACCCAGAAAGCTGAGAGACTAACTGTAAGACAGTTAAATATAGAATTGAGTCAAGCCAGCTTGGAATCAATGGGAGCAATAGATGTGATTCAAGAGCAGCCTGCAGAACTTCATTTTCTTTTACAGGAAAATTATATTCTTTTTTTTCACTTCTCATCAGTACAAAAAAATCACTGTCTAGGAAGCACTTTACACCATGAACTGTAAGACACACCTATTATTTTTAATATTTGACTTATGACTGGGATTCCTAAGCCTGCAGGGGGACAGAACATGTTATATTAGGCCCCACAAAAAAGAACAGAAAAGAAGTCCTGAATCTCTCATGAGTCTAGCAATTGATTCTAGCAGTTACAAAGAGAATAAAAGGAATTTGGTTTTTAGTATTAAGATCTGCTTACCCTTTAAGTGTTTCAAAATCTCAAAATGCTTGATATTGCAAAACACCTGGAAACAATCTCCGTTTTTTTAAAAAGTGGTCAGTTCCCAGCAGTGGACTAAGACCAGGCTCAAAAGAAGAGAACTGACACAAGCTTTCCTTAAACTTGAACCTAACTGAATAGTTGCTGCCAACAGTTCACAGATGATTTAACAAAGTTGGTAGTATAATTAAATCCCACTCCATCTTCCTGAGACAAATACTTTTGAATACTTACCCCACCATGACTACAGTTCCCATTTTGATTGTCTCATTAGCGGGAATGGTATTCAGAAATTTTATGTATAGCTTCTGGACATCCAGCCCTTTCTATCTATAGCACTCAACTGAGTAGATACGTTGGTGGCACTTGTGGATAGCTGCCTGAATGCGACACTTAATCTGTCTCGTAGAAACATCCGGCTGATTAGCTTATGAAAATCACTCTCTCTGCTACATACATTTTAAAAGACATCTTTATCTACACATTTCATTTAAAAAACCTAAAGTGCATATCCATTTTTTTCATAGGCTTCTTAATTACACCACACGCTTAACTTTAGCCTTTTCAGGAAGAGACTTCTCAGTGATTATCAGAGTGACAGCAATCACAACAGAAGATTAGTTTCTGTACACACACTCCCCTCAAAAAGTCAAGCGTAGCCTCAATTCACATGGATTGTTACTAGGAAGAAATCAATTCTCTCCTTGTTCAATTTGATGAAGTAAACTGTGAGGAGTAAACTTAAATACAGTGTGAAAGCCCTATTAAAAAATACTTATCCATAGTGGAAGTATGGTATTTTTAATATGGCACCTTCTTGTACTAGACAGACTGTAAAGATATTATACACACAGAATTTAGTAGATTGACCCTACTGGCTTGCACAGTAAAGTGAATTTCAGACTAAACTATGGAGGTATTTTTGAAAATTCTGTCTAGTAAAATTCTGTCTAATTTTTCCAATTTCATTGGCAAAAGCAAATTTAAAACATTTTCTTTTAAAACAGACCATGTGATATTTCACTGAAGAAATCTGAATGCTGGAATTTTGCCTGCTGAGGTTAAAAGTACTGAACAAGCTATTACAGTAACATGCCCATGCCTGGCTGGCTTTGGTTTATCCAGCCAGGATGAAGGCGACTTGCTCAGAAGTGGTAGCAGGAAGGCCACCTGAATCAAAAACCTGCTTTTCTCACTTTAAATGGACAGAGCATGCACACCACTTAGTTTCTGCAACCCTCACATCCCCTAGAACAGTTTAACCATTTTACTTCTGGTGAACAGAAGTATCAGGTTGGATGGGTTCAAGACCAGGTTGGACGGGGCTCTGAGCAACCTGATCTGGGTAATGGTCTCCCTGCTCACTGCAGGGGGGTTGGACTAGATGGGCTCTGGGGGTCCCTTCCAGCCCAAACCATTCTATGATTCTATGAATCTAACAGGGATCAACACCCGATCCCACATCGGCACCAGTAACAGGGGTTAAGGTTTTGGCTAATGTCAGGAGTTACGAGATGACAATACCTCTTTCACCGCATGCACTGATATTGGCTATTGCTTCTACCTCTGAAGCACACACATCTCTCCTCTTAAGTTTATTTGCTCCAAAACACTTGTTAAATCAATTTATCAGATTTTGAAATACGTAAGGCTAGCTTCTGTTGTGGCTGTCCCCTGAGTACTCTGGCTGAAGGAACACCGAGGCTGACCTCAAAGCAGAAAAGCCCCTGGACAGGTCCATGCCTTTAGCTTCATACAGAGGCTCGGTAATCTCAGTAGATCTGCAAAGCTCCATAAGCTCTGCTAGCCTGTCTTCAGCCACCAGCACTGTCCTCAGCCAGCTGGACACAAAGGTCACTTAACTTTACTTAGGCTGCTCTTTTATTTATGTTAAAATTTGGAGCCACTTTTAAATGAGAAGTCCAGATTCTTGGTTTTTGTATCTTCTTTTCCTTCTCAAAAAGTACAGAACAGAAATGCAAAAGATGTGTGGAGAGGACTGTTCATAACTTCTGATTTGGCTTCTATATATTGGAGTTTATATAGCCTCTGCCATATTTGTCAAAACTCCATGCAAATTTTATGAACTGCAACAATGATATAGTAAAGTGTGACAGGAGAAAAGTATTCCTCCTGCCCTTTGCTGTCCAGAGTATTTACAAGCACCGCAAACTTAAATTCACAGCTCTATGATATTAAGTAGCCCCCATTGGCCAGGAATGGAGTCAGCAGGTTTTCAAAACAGTTTACCTCTGAGCTGCAAACTGATAGTAAAGTTTAGTAACAGTTTCATATCATTGAGAAGTCATGAGAGCAGCAGGTTTGGTGGAAGAAAAGAGAAAAAGGAAGGGTAGACAGAAACTCACCAATTTGACCCTCTGCCCAGGGGTGGCACTGATTTCCCACGTGCACTCCTTTCTGCTGGGGTACTTGTCGGGCCAGTTGGGACTCGTGATGATGCCATTGGGACTGTGGATCTTCTGTTCACACTCAGCTGTGCCAACAGTGATAGCATCAGTTAGTCTGGGGGAGTCTGCAGTCAGAAGCAGCCAGAAAAGCACTCTTTTTTTATTGTCAGGGGACCCGCTGAATGGAAATGAACCTTAGGAAGACAGCTAAGCACGCTCTTCAGTGTGCATGATCATGTACTTCCCCTTTGGCAAACATTTTATGGCAATTAACCCAACATGCTTGTTTATTGATTGTTGTGAAACATACACTGTTGTTCACGATGGATGGGGTTTTTTAGGAAAAAAAAAAATATTCTAAAGGAATATACGTAAGATAAGCATTAACATTTAATCAAATACTTTTGCTATTCCTCCTATTCTACATACAAAGGAGGATGAAAATCCACATGAGAAATCTTACTACTCCAACTTCAAATATTTCTTTAGCAATTTAGTTTTCTCTCTTCTCGCTAACTTTCATACTGCAGCTACACAGCAATCATTTTGATTTCTAAACCACAGTTTCTAGGGATATATACACAACTAGAGAACCGCTAAGACAAAACTGTGGGTATATAACAAGAAGAGCTTAGTCATTCACATCATAACTGAATCACCAGAAGTGCCTCTGTGAATAAATATGAAGAACAAAAACTTAAAGAAGGTAAGAAATAAAAGAGTTTCACTGTTGTATTTACTTTTTTAACAATCTCAAATTGCTTTATAAACAGAGGAGATTCAACAGAGAAGATTCAACATCAGAGATTCAACAGGAATCTTTTAGAGCAGGCAAGTTGTCATTCCAACACCGGTGATAATACAAGTGATTTACAAAGGGCACATCTTTACTAGCAAATAAAATCCATGCTAGAATACAGCCTTGAGAAATTACAGTAGCTCACATGATCGTGCACGCTTGAGGTTCATTCGCAGATAAACTAAATTCTACTTACACCCCAAAGCCTACTGTTTTCTTGGAGGTAGCCACACCTTGAGACAGCAAAGAGAAAGAAAGATGCATAGGGACTTAACTGGAATTTAAATTGTCTAAGTCCCATAAAATAAATCCAGAAAGGGCAGGTAGTGTTTCAACCTGACTATGAGGAAACTAACTACTACTGATAGGAGCAAAAGACCAGGCTTCTCTCCAGAAACTCTATCCCCCTGTTTAATACAGCATTAGATGAATAGTCTATCACAGCTGTAAATGTTCTACACTTCACAGCACTATTAAAAGTAGCACTCCCTGCTAGAGAACCCGTTTTCCAAACTGCATTTCTGTGGCACTCAGACTCAGCCACACACAAATGCTAGGGATGGAGGGGAAAGAAAAGGGGGAGCTGGGGGAGTGTTTAAGCCCAAATGTCTAAGCCCCCATTACCAAGATCTTTTCTTTGGAAAGAGAGCTGCAGAGAGCCTTCTATGAGGCAGTTGTATAATCAACCTTTCAAATGCCTTACTACTTACCCTCTTTGCAGTCGTGTTTGTTTTCATGTAGCACAAATCCATTTCGGCACTGGCAAACGTAACTTCCTACCGTGTTGATGCACTCGTGCTGGCAGCCACCGTTGTCCTTCGAACACTCATCCTTGTCTAAGAAATACACAACAAGGTCAGGTGAGCATCGTGGCTTGCAGTAGTACTCGTTACCAAAACGAAAAAGGCTTAGCACAGCGTTTGAGTCCAGAACAGGATAAGCTAAGGCACAGTCACTCTTCTCAGTGTGGCAGTTTCACGGTACCTTAGTTCTAGCCACTCACTGCTCAGCCTGCAACCTCGCACCATGGCACAAATAGTGTCTCATCTTTCTGGGCAGTGTGGGGTAGTTCCTAGGGGAGAGGAACACCCGTAAAACAATCTGAATCAAAGGAGGAAAGACAGTTACCAGCATTCCATACTCGAAATTTCAAGTGGTCTAGCTGGTAAAAGTTTCATATCTCATCCAAAGCTTTATTTCAGTAAACAAGAGTAGTGTAATTTATGGACAACATATAAAGTATTCCAACTTTATGCAAATTCCACAGTTTAATGGTGGTATGTTGAAAGGAACATGGAGGCCAAACAAGGTTTCAAACTCTGCACATTAAACATGTAAGAAAAGGAAGATTTAACATAAACTTACTTAGTAAGTTGATTTTTTTTTTTTTTCCCCTAGCAGAGTGACAGTGTGCTTTACTTTTAATGAATCTGGACATTACAGGACATCAAAAAATAAAAACATTTCATTGAAAAACATACAAAAGAAACTGCCATGAGTTATTTCAAGGAGATCTACAATATAGCATGCATGTTCCGTTTACTAACATATAATCCTTTAAAGGAGCTTTTAGTGTGTTAGAAGTAAAGCAGAGAGTAGGGGAGGAAATATGACTTGCATTAAACAGCTACAAATTCACTGCATGGAAAAAAGCCAAACTAGATTAACAGGCTGTCATTCTAGCAAGAGGCCTCAGCTGCCACCCTTCTATGTCATTCAGCTGTTGCCATTTTAGGTGAAGCTGGTCCATTTAAGAGAGGCAGACTGCTCCTGACATACACATATATATACACATACATGTATATATGTATGCACGTGTATATACCAATACATATGTACAGACACATATATAAATCCTGAGAGATAAAAATATACATGGATGTAAATATATATATTTATTTAAATACACACACATTAAAAAACCTCTATCTTACAAACTGTGTCATTTCAACATGCAAAAGAAAGGAGAAAAAAAGAGCAACGAAACTGTGGTCATCCCAGAGGTCCAGTTGTTGCAGGGCTGGAATGCAGAGCATTCACTCCCTTCAGCCTCATGTACCTTGGAAAGCAACACAGAGCCTTATCTCCAAACAAGGCAACATGCGATGTTTCAGACTTTAGTAGGCACACTAAGAACTTTATAGACTACAAGCCACTATGGATAATTTAAGCCTCTCTGTTGTCTTACTTTTTTGTTTGTTTGTTTGTTCCCCTCTCCCCCAAAGAAAGTTTGCATTGTAATTGCATACACATCAGCTTTATCTGCCAAAATATATGCAACACTTGACCCATTGACTTGCAGGTCTTTCCATAAAAATCAGCCTCTACTTATAATATGTGATGATTATGTATATTAATAGAAAATTTTTGCAAGTCAAACCCAAGCATCCACTGCATTTTGTCCTGTAAATCTCAAATCTGTTTGAACTGAAAGTTTTTGGAAGCTTTCTGCAGGTGTGAACAGATTTGAAGGTTACAAAACAGTTGAAAAAAATAGGTAGCTCCCAGAATCATACATTCAAAGGCTTATGCTAGTTGCCATTTTGATGATGAAAGCAGCATAAAAGCTCCAGCATACACTGTTTATGCACCTTGCAATGCAAGTCCCAAACTGAGGTAGTACATCGATTTAATTTCAAACAAATTTTTAATCTTTCATCTTTGCAAAAGCAAGCACTATCATAAATTAATTCCATGTTGCAAGTGAAGAATAATAACAAGGAAAGCAGAAATTAGATGTAATACGAGCAAAACTCTTCAATATTTCCCCTCCTAAGCATTAGTTTGTAGTTTTCTACCAAAATAACAAAATAAACGGAAGGCAAGCTCAAAATGCATTCAAGTCAGGCTTTCAAGTACAGAGTAGGTACGCAAATTCTAAATAAAAGCCCTATCCATTTTCATCCTCCACCAGACTGTGTGAAAATGCTGAAAAGTATTTTAACATTAGATAAGCTTATATTCTGTAAAATAATCTCTTAAGAGACAAGTGCATAAGCAAACAGTCCCACATTGGACCTCCTCGGAGATAAAATAATAGACAGAAGGTAGAAAGGAAAAGCTTTGGAACGTATTTGAACTACAATAATTACTTGTACATAGTTAATCAAGGATGCAACTGTTGAACGAGCCTTCCTCACACTTCATAATTTGGAACAGACTTTCTGTCAAATTGATTGCCCAGTTTCAAAATTCATGAAAAAACAATTAGTCTGTATTAGTTATAGGAACAAATGTTTTGCCATGTAAAAACAAAGCCATTTGTTATACTGACAGATGGAAATGAGTCTCCCCATTTTGAATGGATACTTTCTTTCTTTTCTCATTTCAGTACTCACAACAGGGAAAGATCCATTCTCAACAAAATGTTAGATTGAATCATTCAGAGGACAAATGGTCGTACCTCTGAGACCCTCAGAGGCCACCAGTCTGTGAATAATACGTACTCGGCCTGAAGGGACCTGTATCAAGTCCTTGCAAGATTCAAAAACAAAAATTTTCTCTTTGCAGGCAGCTTGCTTGTCTGTGGAAAAAAAATGTACCACCATGGCACCAGAGATGAGTTTGTGCTCCAAAACAAATTTGCTCAAGGCTAGAAACATTCTAGCTTTCTCTTTTTAACTGCTCAATGAATCATCACCCAAGAAAAAAACGTCTTAACAAACCTCATTTCTACATTACATCAAACACCATGTATGTTTTGAATGATCATGCAAAGAATCATGTTTATTTAAAACACTGAAGTAATTCTAAAACATGATAAATGGAAGCAGTTTAGTGACACATTATCACTGGGTATTAATCATACAACTACACAAAGACTGATTTAAAAAAATTTATTAAGCTATCCTCTCAGAAACATCACAGAAAAACCCCCCACATATATTGTTATCTTTTTTTCCTCCCTAGAGTAAATTTAACCGAGTTATTTTCACTCCCCTAGTCTCATGGGCCCAGCAGACTGCAATAGGTCACTGTCTTCTAACATGACAAGAAGAGAGAGAGAAAGGACAAAAGAAAGAGAGGGAGAAAGAATAAAAACCTAATTACTGGAAGCTTTTCGTTTAGAAGCCGGTTCTTCAATTCCAAAAAGCTTTATTAAAAGTTTTAAAAAATTAATATATTAGGACTCCCTAGTTTCTTCTCTTTATCTAAGAAACTCAATTATACATATACAAGAGTGTCTCTGGAAATTAGCTAGATCCCTGCAACGGCTTCCAATTGAGCTTTCTTCAGAACTGTCCCATCAAATGTAAATTTTACAGAATGTTGAAAAAAAAAGGTTTTTCTCGCTTTTCAGTAGCACCTGTCTGGCTGTTAACACCATTTTACAGCCAAAAATGTAATTACATGTTGTCTTATATCAATATAAATACCTTCCTAATGCAGGTCATCTGTTGCTCTGTGTCACTGTTTGCTTTCACAGTTTATCACAGTGGGTTCCAACCACCCCAAAACTGCTTTCTGTCATCTGAGCTGGAGCTGCGCCATGCTTTCTCAACTGTAGCTGTGGCTACAGAATTCACCACCATAAGAGTTGGAAAAAAAAAAAATTCTTTGGCTGTGCTTGAGGAGCACATTACAGTTCCTAATCTTCAAAATAATCTAATTTATCCACCTGTCTCTCTTGCTGAGCATTGTATATGCTCTTTACTGCTGAATAGACTGCAAGATGCAGTGTTCTACTCATTACTGATTTTTTTCATGATGTATGTCTTCATAACTAAATGCTTACATGTATTTCCATTGTGATTTAATTCATAGAACTGTTAAATACCTTCCAGCAGGTATTTTAGACACTAAGTATTTCTCCACAGGTATCGTTCTGAAAGTATTGTATTCTGAAGACAAGTATATAAATAGACAATCAGTTCATCAGCTCATGAGCTGAAGAGTGATCAGCTATCAACTCCCACAAAAGTCAAAATACTTGAAGTCTCAATTTCGTTCTTCAATGAGAGACCAATAACATGTTACATCCATATTAAATAATTCAGCGGTAATTTTCTGACCACCAAGAGAGTTTTGTCTGATGAATTATTCAGAGATGACAACATCTTTTTAGATATTTCAAGTTTAGAAGTTTGATTTGTCTTGAGCATTACAAAGTTTCTGTTTTGATCAGGCAATACTGTCAAAAGGGGAAAGCGACACAACACAGAAGAATAGACTCTGCTAGAAATTATAACAACAGGAAGAGAATTGACAAAGAATAAAAATAAAATACAAAGTATCTGAACTCATATGAAATGAGAGAAGAGATATGAAGAAATCATTAAAATACACATTAGTTCAGGCTTATCCTCAGCTAATGAATTTATTCTAGTGATCAGTGTCATCATTTAAAACTTTTCTTTTTTAAATTACCAGGAAAAACCTGTTTTCAGCTGGGGGGAAAAAAGGAAGAATAGTTCATTCAGAACTGAAAAAGACAAAGGAAATAATGGTCATGAAGAATTACAACCTGATGCTTTGAACTCCATCAATTACAGATTAGTTTTTCCTCAACACACAGCATTGGCCTGATTTCTTCCTAGAACCCACTCATAATATTCATAGATGATTTAAACAATCACTAAAACAAATAAATAAATAAATCCGTGAAAATTAATTATCGCTTCAAAGAAAATTAAAATTTAACTGACTGTAAACATAAATGTTCAGCATGTCCACAAAACACAACTTCTCAGCTACAGAATTTACACAAATTACAAAGCTATCATTGCCAATCTTATCTGGCATAGCTATACAGATCCTGAAAATATGTAACAAACTTAATTTGCAGGCCTTTTTTAGAACTGGAATAGGTCAATACTTATTCTTGTAAAAAGTCAAAATATGTGACAATTCCTGCTTGCACTACTAGGCCTACATGAAATGACTAGTTGTGTAACTGTTTCTAGGAGGAAACATATATACATATTTACTACAAGTAATGAGTACTGCTTGAAACCTTCTTGTTAATGCAAACTATAAATTTAAAAGTAAAAAATGCTACTATATGTAAAGACGGAGATGAAAGACTATGACCAGAAAAGTGTACTAGAAAAAATAATATGCTTTAGAGGATGTATGAGATGAAACACTTATTTGCATCTTTCATAACTGCTTAAGAAAAACATCGAAGTAGCCATAATGAGAAAAAATTGAATGTTTAAACTGTTTGTTTTGACATTTTTTTTCTTCACTTTCCAAACCACATCACTTATACAGTACACTGTTTCTTCATTGCTTGGTCACAGTTAAGTTACCAGTTATTAAAGCTAACCAATGAAATACATTTGCACTTCCTCATTGATAAAATACTGTAGTAAACACACACTAATAAATAGCAATGCCTGGTAATACATTTTGCTACATGCTAAACATAATCAGGATTCTCCAGATTCAGATTTTTAACTGCTATCAAAAAACTGGGGGCACAATTCAAATCCCAAATGCTTCTGGATGACTTCCAGTTTGAGGGGGTGGGCAGACAAGACTGTTTTGTTGTGTTGTTTTACACAAGATAACATACCTATGCATATGTCTGTGTGTAAACACACAAGAAAAACACTAAGCAAAATTCCACTGCTAACACCAGGTGGTCTATCCTGCCAGAGCCAGATTATTATAGCTCAGTCTCAATGAGTAATTGCAGAGACCACTGTTGTGCAAATTTTTCCTCACATCTTCAGCTTCATTCTAAAGCCTAACTTTATTTAATGATACCTGTCCTGAGATGATTTAAACTTCCATTGCTTAGATCTGCCTCAATGAAATTACACTCATAACTAAAAAGACACACGTTTTTGCAAGAGCAAGGTCTTAAACTCTGTTCTTCTGCAAAACATTAAGTGAAAAGTTTGGCAAGAAAGGACCCATAATGTTAAACAAATGTTGTAGCACGAAGTGGTAATTTCATAACTAATGTATTATATTAAGGGATCTGAGTCAAAAAATACAAGTATACACAGTATGTAATTAATATCACATTGCAATTGGGATTTGAAAAAATAGCAACAAAACTCGGGATAAAAGAAATCTAATAGAAATTTAGGAACACTTAATAAATTTGCTTTATTCCTCCATATGTCACGAAGTTTACTTGCCTCTGCTGTTATTTAAATATATATATATATACATGCATTTCATACATTTTCTACAGATATTACAACTCAGAACAGTATTTTAAGGCACAAGAGTGGTTTGTGCTTATATAAATAAAACAAAGTCAAAGCTATTGGGAAAATTATAAGGGAAAAGGCCACTCACTTTTATACCAAAATATAGTATTCACTCCACCTAGTCAGTGTATGCTCAGAGGCCCTCACAGGTATGCAAGAGTGATTTTCTATACCTGAGAAGAAGTGTGCCTTGAAGCCTTTCTTTGACACAGTGTTGTCAGATCTGAACTCAATTCGCATGTTGTTGTACTGAGAGGTGATAACTTCAGGCACTTCTGTACCACAGAATTTGCCGTGTAGTTTAGAATCAGAAGAAAGGCCGCTACGAATCTCCACATAATCATATTTGCAAACCTGAGAAAAGACAAACATTTTTTTTTAGCTAACCAAAAGAAAAGCATGCAGTTATTTACAAATGCAAGAACCCTGATTGGTACATGCTGCTTAATGATAGGATAATAAATATCTTTTTTCACTTATCCCTGACACTGAAAACATTTATAAATGCTTACAAACGTTCATTGATTTTGTGTAAGAATATTTTAAGGTCACTAAGGCATAGTTATCCTATGCATTACATTCAAAACTATATTTTGACAGATACTGATCTGTGCTTAGTATCTAAGTTTCAACATGCTTAGTAATATTTCCATTTAATCTAAAAAGTAAAAATTCCACTGACATTTGACTAAAATATAGAAATATTCACCCCAAAATGTATACTTATCTTTGTGCTTTAAACCACATATCCAGAAACTGCAAATCTTTTACTGCTTAAATTTCACAGGTTTTAAAAGTATCTATTAATTTTCACTTAGAAACTTACAAGATAGTTTTACTGTAATGTACTTAAGACATATTCCTTTATTTACAAATATAAAAATCTGCACTATTAAAAATAAATGTCTTTCTTTTACAGTAGAACAGCTATAATTTGGAGGTCTGATGCATGTAATTTTCATTAAAAGGTTAAAAAAAACTACAGTAAAATAATGTAATAAAAAAGTCTTATTCAGGGCCTTCTACTCATGATAATACTTTCAATGCATAATCCCTTGGTCAACCTAAAGCCTTCCACCCAAAAACTTCTAAGCTTCTTAGGCTCAACTATCAATCATTTAATCAAAAATGTCCCGGTTGTCTGCAATTAATAGCTTAAGAGAAAACAGTGGCCAGGAAGATTCATCCAGAGCTTAGATTGTCCATTAAATCCAAGTTGTGTTTGATAAATCGCAATTTCTAGTCAAAAAGAAATGTCAGGAGAGCTAAAAGGGAACTACAGAAAAGGATTTTTGTCTTTTTTTTGCTCTCTCTCTTCCTATGAAATATTAAATGATTGTCAACATTTCCATTTGCTTATTATAATACATAGTAGACACAGATTAAATTTTCATTGTTACTGGAACAATTTTCACATATTCAGTTGAAACTCCTTTTGCATAACATAAAGAACACAAAGATTTACAAAACTTGAATTACTGTCACATGCTCATTTATATTAATTCTAAGATAGATTTGTATTAATGCATGTGATTTTCAAATATAATTCACAATGTTAATAAATCCCAGCAATTTCAGCAATACATTAGTGGTGAGTTTTGATGATTTCATGGCTTTATATTAGAAATGAAATGTAATTTCAGATAGGTCTAACTTCCTTCATAAAACATTGTATTAAAAACAAATAATTACAAGTTAGATGTAAAATTAAGATTGTAAATGGTAAATGTAAAATATAAAAAATTTAATATTGGAAAAGACATATTAAACAAACATATTAAAATTAGAGCATTGGCTAAATGTACATTTTATGTCTGCACTCAAGACATCATATTGGAATGTTCCAGATATATTTTTTTTTTTCTGATTTTCACAGGGACCATTTTTAGTACTACTACCTAATAATATAAAGCTGAAGCTGATTTACAAGCACAGGAGAGGATCAAACCAAAACTCTAAATGTTGAAAAACATGATGTATCTATTTTCCAGCTCTGCTGAAGTTGTGTCTCATATGACCTTAGAAAAGTGATTTCATTACACTCCAGGTGCATAAGGTGCATAAAATCTGGCATAAGTACCAACAAACTGGTACTTATGTTTTAAAATGTCTTATGATTTGTTCAAATGGTAATCAATTTTAATTCTTCGGGATTAGTAAGATTTTACTATACCTTTTTCCATTAATGTAATGATGATAACAGGACATGAATGTAAAGTATTAGGAATAATTAAAAGTAAGCTGGAATTTCACAGACTTTAGAATACGTGCCCCCTCCCCCCAATTATTAAAAAATAATAAAAAAAAAAAATATTATTATAATCAAAAAAATTGCTGCCTCTGACAATAATTTTGATCTACTTTGGAGAAGCCATCGCTGAGCTGTTTCTTAGCTCTAAATTAAACTCCAGTTTTTGCCACTTCACATCTCATGCCCAAAACATTGTACATCCCCACATCAAAAACGTTACTACAAATTTGTTTAGGCAGAAATAATGTCCTGTGATTTCAGTTCTTAATGCTATGTGAAGAATATCCAGATAAACTTGATGGGTACAGCATATTATGGCTCGAGCATGGCAGGGGAACTCAATGGCATGACAGAGCAGTGCCTAGGAAGCAGAACAGAGGCTGAAATGTTGAAACACTGAAACCCATATTTTACTTATTCACTCCCAATACCCACTACAACACTCATCATTTTTTTTTAAAGTTACAGTGAGCAGCCCTTACCACACGGAGGGGTCTGCCTGCCCCTCTCCCCCACTTGAGGACAGGATGCCCCGTGCCTTGGGGGGCTGCCCAGCTCAAACACTGCTGCTCTCCTATTGTGCCTTATTTCTGGTACTGCTCCTTTTAAAATATTCCCACTATGAGATACATGTAGGTGATTTAAATGCTGCCTTGCTCTGTCACTAATGAGAGCTTATGTGTATTCTTTGTAGTCATAGTCTGTAAAGATGATTTGGTTTCTCCGGATTTTCTTCTCTTGAATTCTTTCCAATATGCCTCAGCCATTTGCTCTGTTTTACTTTGTTGATAAAAAAAAAAGTCAGCTGAGACTCAGCAGAGAACATTTCTTCTAAATTTTTTGTAATATGTATGCATTTAGATGATATGTAAAAGAGAGCTATTCTCTACATGTTTGTTTTGAAAGAATCCAGAAACAGTCCCCAAATGAAAACAAGAGTATCTATGGTTATTGTCAGCATATGAACAGTTAGATATTGTCTTATAAAAACCTTGCTATTTTTGAACACTCATGAAACTGTTTAGCATGTAACAGATTGTGCAGCTCTTTGTTCACGGTTACTTACTTCATTCCCTTCTAACTCAAAAAACTCAAACTTCATTGAAATTCGGTATTGCATCGGGGCAACCACCTGCCACACACAGTTTTTGTTTGGAGGATACTCTTTGGGCCACCCTGGTGTGGTTATAGTCCCATTTAGCTTTGTCAGGAGTCCTCCGCAAGCAGCTGTAAAATTAAAAGGGAGAGCATCGTTTCTTGACTGAAATTGTGTTTTACTATAAACAGAAGCACAGTGAGAAGACTCAGCCCTCTCATTACTTATACCCCTGTAATGCCCAGACAGACTAATCAGAATCTTGGTTTATCATGCTTGGTGCAAACAAAGAGAAAGAGACAGCCCCTATCTTGAACAGCTTGCAGGTTTGCGGACAGAGATAAGTTTCAGGACTACACAAGGCGTTATCATATTCATTCTTTTCCCTTCCCTCCAGAGACTCTGTTTTTTCTCTCACAGCCTTTCCCATGCAAGTCCTCTGACCTCACCGCCCTCCCCAGGACCTTGATCACCCCTCTTCTGACAGATGGACTACTTAAGATGTGCTTTGCATTTCCCCAGCTTCTCTTCTTGATTATTGATCCAGAATCAGCCCTACCTGTCTCAGCTCATATAGCTGTATACGCCTCCCATAACCTGCTAGATAGGGTCACTTCTTTGGGATAGCAGTCATGTACTATTCAGTCACAATTACTTTTGCTGAAGCATGGATGTTCAAATAATAGAGAAAATACCTATTTGGCATATATTTGGAAATAATAGCATCTCCATACAACAGAACAATACTGTATTATGTTTGTCAATGCAATTCAGATAGCAAAGGATAAACACAATCTTTTCCATCTGTGGAAAAAAACAATTAAAAAAAGAAAAGTAATGGGATTTGCAGCAGTTCTTGATCACACTCTGCCACACATACACACTCCCCCCCCGCCTCCTCCCCCC